>JXSR01S002541.1:51481-68248 GCA_000969725.1 Ophiothrix spiculata
AAACAACCAAGAATGGGTTGAAATAATAAACTAAAAATTACTACTTTTCATTATGAAATTCAAGAAATTTGACCAAAAATTAGGTTTTTTAAAGAAATTTCATTGACATTTTTGTTCAGTCTTTTCAAAATTAGGTTCATTTTAAAGAGCTTCAAAATAGCTTTCCTTTGATACCAAATATATGGTGGTAGCATTTTTCATTGAATAGTTACATCCTTTAAATTTCAATATTTTTCTCATACATGTTCACTTTTTGGGAAAATGGCCGTATATAAATTATAACAGCCTTCTGGGCCCTATTTCATAAAAGTTAAAATCAACCTAAGTCATGGAACTTAGGACGAATTACTCATTTGAACTCTGGATAGAGTTTTAAATTTAGAGTTTACCTTAATGCCACTATAATTATCTTTTACTTCATACAGGAATTTGAAATAAAGACTTTTTCTGAATTTTGATCAACTAAAAAAAAAGATAGAATAAATCCTAAATCTTAGACTTAGGTTGATTTTAACTTTTATGAAATAGGGCCCAGGTCTCTCAGTCGAGTAGCATATTTTGATCACCAAAAAATAGGTTTTAATTTGAATAGGCCTATCACTATTCTAGCTTATTATAGAGCAGGTCAGTAGTTTTAAATGAGGGGCAACCAGCTTCCTGTTGAAAATGGCAAAGTCAAAAAATGTTGTGTCCCACTTGTGACTGAAAATCAGTTTTCAAGCCCGATATATACTTCAACTCTTCGTCTTCGTAATAAGAATTTTGTCAAGCTTGCAGTAGGAGTGGGCTATAGAGGGTCAAATTTAGGTTATAGTTTCAGAACATGCTCATCACACCTTAATTTGATGAGTTGATGGGTACCGACACCAAATCTGGAAAAAAAAATCAGGAAAAAGTGCGAATTTCGGACTGCTTTGGCCGAAAAATCCAAGATGGTGTGTGTGTCAATAATCTTAGTTGGATTATTTGTGACTTATGTTAGTTAATCATCGATGTTACGACGTTAAGAAACTTTTTTTGTGTGTGAACTTTGGATTTACAATTACTCTTCGGAGGTGCGAAGGTTTTGAAAAATTTTGACTTTTCGTTTTCGCAAAACGGACTATTTTCATCAAAATTTTGCATGAGGGCGCTTTCCATTGTTACTCACAAGTTGTCACTCGCCAAGCTTCTTAAAAAGCATTCAAAATTGTTAAAAATCATTACCTTGATCCACTCAAGAAAAATGAACGGTCTATTGCAAATAGTTAAATTTGGTCGCGGTGTCAATATTTGTGTTAAAAAACAGTCTCATTCAAAATACATGGTAAAAAAGTTCATTGACCTATACAGTGTTCAATTAGACTTGGAAACGGCATTTGAAAAACACAAAAAAGAGTACATGAAAACCGTTTGAGCTAGAATGTTTTAATAAATTTCATGTAAATGTCAAAATAATTATTTTCTTTCATTTGTAGGAGCTCAAAAACCTCCAATGTTTGAAAACGACTGAGTATTAATGAAAAGCGCCCTCACACTCAATTTTGACAAGAAATGATCGTTTCTCGGAAACAAAATGTGCAAATTTATTGAAACCTTGAAAAATGAATTCCTTGTGATCCTTGTACACCATTAAACATGTTCTTTGAAGTAAAATAGTAAAAAATGAGATGGAAAATGACAAAAAACTGGATTTTTTGTTTAAATTGCGATCATTTGTATTTTATGGCAATTTTGGTCAAAGCAGTCCAAAATTTTCAATTTTTAATTTAATTTTTGTAGATTTGTGGTCAGTAGCCAGCAACTCATCAAACTAAGGTGTGATGAGCAGGACCAGCATGTTCTGAAACTATGACCCTATTATTAGCCTACCCCTACTTACAGGGCAATGCATACCACGTTCAGGGAGGATAATTCAGAATAATTCTCTGAATTAGGGCCTATTCTCCCAGCTTTCAGCCTGACTTAAAAAGCTGTGTAGTAAATGGGCTTTGTTTACATTCTCCAAATAACCTTTTCTACAATAGTTTGAAGCTTCTAACTATATTGCCCATAGGTATGAATATGTGTATTTAAAAATAAAAAAAAAATTGTGTTCAGAAATACAAATATCACTTACCTAATTTTGATATTAAAAATCCTAGTCCCAAATTTTTACTTCCCATTTCTGGCGCCATATTTGTTTTGAAATGTCTAAGGCCCCCTAACATGTGCTAATACATGTTTTTTGATTGGATAAGAACTATCACATGACTACTCACATGGCTACTATCATGTGACAAATATATATGCTACATGCTGCCATTGCACATAGAACTATCACATGACTACTCACATGGCTACTATAATGTGACAAATATATGCTACATGCTGCCATTGCACATAAAAGTGAAGTGCCACTGTAGCTCGTCACCCAAGCATTCAGGAGCCATCTTTGAATGTGATCAAACCAGCATGCTTACAAATTTTCTAAAAATGACATTTTTGGTAATGTTGGAGGAACTTACACCTACATTTTGTAATATACACTCGCGGTCTAAAGTATTTCCGCACAAAAACTTTATTCAGCCATATCTCACAAGGCGTTTATAAGGAAACTATCTGGAAACTTCTGATCTGATAGGTAATCTAGTTAAGTGTATAATTGAGCTCCAAATGGGATCAACCCTCTCACGTACGGGTAGGGGGCAACACCCAGGGGGCCACTCATATTTGGAGTAGAGATGGGCCGATTCAATCGGCCCGATCCAAAATCGGCCGATTTTGGTGAGATCGGCAGCGAATCGGGATCGGTAAAATCATGGGAACTCTGCCGATTCAACCACTGATCCATTATTACTGCACGGAGTCGGCATGAAGAAGTATTCATGAATAAAAATGCAAGCATTCTGCCTTGTTTTTACCTAATATTATCTACCTTACTAACTATTATTATTATATTATAGTTATCACGAAAGTCCTGGCCACTACAAATTTTATAAAAAGTATAATTTTCCTCATTCTAAATGGCAGAAAAACGATGTAAAATTGAGCTGTTCAAAAAGAAACACGGAAAAGATTGCCGAGATCGCCATCTTTGTTTACTAGTATAGCACCAACTGTAGATGGCGCTATTGCTTGATTTTGTACATTGGGGTGTTTTGATTTTTTTTTTTTTTTTTTTTTTTTTTTTTTGATTTTTTTTTAGGTTGAATAAAGTGTTCTTGTGCTATGATAAATTCATAATAAAATCGGGATCGGTATCGGATCGGGCCGATTATTTGAAAATGAATCGGGAATCGGCAAGTACCGATTTAGGGTAGATCGGCCCAACCTTAATTTGGAGCTGTACACAACCGCGTTCAAAAAAATTTCAGACCCACCCTAAGCAGGTTTTAGTCCCTTCTCAAAATCATGCCCTAAACAGGTTTTTCGCGACCTTTTTTTAAAAAAAGGTACCCTTAACGAGTTTTGGACAAAATTACGCCCTAAACAAGTTTTCATTTTAATTGTACCATACATATGTCAAAGTTGAAGATATGACAAGAGAGCTTTAGCAACTTTAATGTTTTAAACCGGTAGAATAGATTATGAACTTGAATGTTCGGTATACTGGACTAATGACTACTTCTGGCACACATTTAGACATTAGTCTCTTGCTGAATTTATGTATAGTACATGTGTAGCAGGTCAAAGTATACTTGCCGTTACGTGGTTTGATGACACTCGTCTGTGGACCACTGTGATGATGTTGCAATTATCTGGAAACGTGTGCTTAACACATCTTTCAAACCGAACGTAACATATGTTTGTGGTGTCAATGTTGCATGTATATGTATAAATTTGAATTTGACATGTTCTTGGTGTCAATGCATGTATAAATTTGCATTTGACTTTTTGAACATCTCATATTCTGTGGATTACAAGGAAGAGCCTGTATGTTCTTATGCTTGTTCTTGTTCCTGTTGAAGTTTGTTCATTTTGTTGACCCTTTGTGTTTGACTCCAAAAAGCAAAGTGTTGTGAATATCCTGAGTCAGATCCAGAATCATGGTAAATTGCACTTAACATTATTACTTTTTCCCAAAACTAGGTACTAGAAACACCAACCAATTCATCCATAGCATAACATCCACACGAGTCTCGTTTTCCTGTAAACCTAAATAAAACTACCACCATGGCAACCGGAGGGAGGACGTTGACAGTGACAGAGACATTGTCCCCCGACACAGAGGAAAATGTCATAGAACATACAGAGGAAATAGTACGGAGTTTTATGTATCAGAGGCTACAGATGGACATGCAAAGAAACGATGTGGAAGTTGCTAGTAGTACACCTAGGATTTCAGAATTCCAAGTGAATGTATCACCATTAAGGTAATTTTTTGTTTTTACTTTCCTTGTGGTTTATTCAGAGTCTGTCGATATACATCGCACGACGTCCATCGACGTCTTTTACACGCGCTATTCCTTATGTATTGTGCATGTAAAGACTGCTTGTCGATGGGCATCGATCGATGTATATCAACAAGACTCTGAATAAACCATAAGTCAGGGTGATTATTTTGAAAGCAGACTCGTTAAATTAAAAGTTTTCTGCAAGAAGCAAACTGTCCATTTAATTTCCTGAAAATACTTGGTTGATTTATTTGCGCTGATAATGATAATGAATATAATAAAAACAATAGGTCACCATGCTCATTATGGAAATAAATGTTTTCCCTAAATTTTGCATGATTGAAAATTACACACGCAAAACAGGTGAAAAATATGTTGAACTTTTACTATTATGTGAAACATGTTGTTATCTTGCAGTGGTAAGCAACTGCATATTGGAGGAATGCCTTTAGGAAGCCATTAATTAGCTCTCATGTGCCTCTTTTGATTGTTACAGCAGGGGGTTTCATATAAATTTTGCTAAAATGGGTCATAGAGGGACATGAATATTTAAAGATTTAAAAGACCAGATGCTATTGTTTAACTGACTGGAATTGATGTTGAGGAATTCATCGTAACTATGATTTTAATTCATGCCAAATTTAATTGCACCGGTACTGTAAATAGATGAAAATTTGCTACTCATTTGCTGTAAATGAATAATGTGAGAGCTCTTTCTACAGAGTGAGTGTTGTAGCAGAATTCTGTTTACAAACAGTTTTAGACACTTTTAAATATTGGTACCGGTGTGAAAGTAATCTTAGTCCCCTGAAATGGTAGTCCGCCTTCCATAGACCATATTGGAGTAAAGCGTGAAACTAATGTTGCATGTGAGTTGTTAGCCTATACTTTACTGTACAACCTGGACAATAAGAACGGTGGACTTACATTCCTGCTACACTGGTGACTTTTGAAATGCACAAACTGAAATTACACTCATTTCATGATTGTATGCTCATCGTAGATTCAATTTATAACTCAGAATTGGATCTTATTTTAGACTTTCAAATGTACAGTACTTATTAAATGAACTCATAAGGAATTGCACCTAATTGTAGGCTTCTCTTCATTTGTCTCCTCCTTCAGTTCCACATCACAAGTAGGTAGAAGACTAGCAGAAATTGGGGACCAGATAAATGACAGATATGAGGGGGAATTTAGGGGCATGATCCAACAGTTACATATCACACCATCAACAGCATATCAGGCATTCGCTGGTGTAGCAAGGAGGTAAGCATTAGCAATAGCGTTTTCGAACAAAATTTGAAGACTAATAGAGGGTTTGCACGACGCGATACGCAAAATACACACAGATCATTTTTGCGCCATCTTGGTGGGGTCAGAGTAGTTTGTGATGTAAACAAGCTATCAAATCTGCCAACTTGTGATTTACTTCAAATCATGACTTCAAAATTACACCAAACAAAATGTACTGTATATTCTCGTCACTCATAAGTTGTGATCTGGTATTTGTGATACTGCTAAAAGATTGTTATGTGACGGGACTTTTTGTTTGCCAGCCCATGAAAATGGTGTTGTGAGTACGATGACGTCATGTTCAAACCCTCCATTTTCGAGCTGCTTCAGAATGAGTTGTTTATAAACAAGTTTATATTTAAAAATACTGCCCTGTTTATTCAAAAGTGTGCTGTTGTGATGGATGTCACCCTCTCATGGTGGATGGGAAAATCATCTGATTCAAAGATTAAGATCACTAACCATCTAGAATGGAGATCCCAGACTACTAGCTGCCATTGTTATTTCGGCATGGGAATCAAATTCGGAGTATTCAGGGGTCTTTTGATGATGCATTGATCTTGCCAAAATGTGCAAATATCGAAAACACACACACACACGCTTTGTGTACAGATTGGTGTATCATTTACGTAAAGTGTCATTGGTGCGATAATTCGCTATGCATAACCAAATCTCAGCACCCGCATTTGATTTTGGTGGGTACTAAGTGTACCCAAATACCCCCAAAAAAGTGCTTGATAGCTGACAACGCCATTACACTATACAAAGTCGAGGATCTCTGCTCTAAATGTGACGCGTTACATCAAAAGGTACAAGTTGTCTACCTTTGACAAAATTGAGATTTCTGTTTTACTTTAAAGAGAATAAATTAAGCTTTAAAATGATACCTTGCTTGTGAAAATTGAAGTTTAAATTTTGAAGATATGGTGAATAAAGATGACAATTTTCTTATTATTTTCTTTATAATTTACGAGCTTTATTTGCCTGATAACTGTTCACCTTGCTTTGTGAATATTGTAACCTATTGTATGAAACTAAATAATTAAACAAACAAATAATCATTTGTCTATTTTCTCATTACAGGTTATTCACTCAAGGAATCAATTGGGGAAGAATTTCAGCCCTACTAATGTTTGGTTATAGAATAGCATTAGATGTGTCAACCGGTGTAGGGGAATTCTTAAATAAAATTGTGCAGGCATTAGTTAGGTTTATAGTTGGAGAAAAAATAGCTCAATGGATAGCTGAGAATGGCGGATGGGTAAGTTAAGCCTTAGTCACAACTCACTAGGCATAATTTAGTATCTAGTGGCCCATATTCACAAGAGTTACTCCAAGAATAACTTTATTCCTCTCGGTACAGAGATGGCCCACAGTCCTGAACTAAGTTGAATTTGACAAAGCCTAGAATAACTAAACTAGTCCATGGAATAAGTAAATTCTTGGCTTGTGAATACCAAATGATGACATCAATGGAATGAAAATAAAGTTATTCCTGGAATAAAGCTATTCCCCTCTTGTGAATACGGGCCTATGTGTTTTGGAGAGGCCATGGCTGCCACATTTTTTTCAAACTTTGGAAGAAAGTGCCAAGAGCAGTGAGAGAGTACATCAACGCACGTCACTCATACGGTTGCACAAAGTGTTGATGATATGCGTTGTATGTGGGGAGCTTTCCTAGTTTGACCTGGATGATTTATATGATCTCATTGGACAGTTCAACTAGGAAGTGCAATACCAAGTAGCCTATACTTAATGCCTGAAGAAGTGTTAAAAGAGCACTAACCAAATTTGTAATCACATGTACAGCACACACACCCCACCCCCGCAAGTCGCCTTCATACAAGGACCTACATAAATTTACCATCCAACCAAGGACACACATAATTTGCATTTTATCCTTTAACCATATGGACATACTATGACATGGCGCTATCTAACAGCGGACATTTCCTATACCAGCACAGCGAGGACATGCTATAAATAGCATTTTTACGTTATTTCCATCTTAATGCACCACTCTCAAACCGAGGATGGTCTACGTTTTGGTGTGTGTCCATGCTTAAAGTGTGTGTTTTCAGCAAATTGCCCTTGTTTGGAGGCATTACCTACCCACACACACCCCTACTTGTAAAAGGTGTGAATCAGGGATATCTGTACACTTCTATCCAAACAGGAACATTTGAATGTGGTAACACACCGGCGAACTGGGGATACACAAAATAAGAATGTGATTACACCCCTATCACCTGGGGATATCCCAATACACCTTCAATCAGGGATATGCTTTTAAATGCATTTATATGGCATTTTCGATCTCATGGGGGTAATGAGAAAATGGGGATATCCCCAGTTGGCAGTGTGTCCACATTTCCCCTTGGCAGAATCAGATGTGTGTCCCCGATTTACCCTTTTACAAACGCTTACACACACACATGCAAACTGCCCCATACTGGGGATGAATCTGTAGCTTGAATGCAACAAAAGTTTCTCATTCAAAAGTGTAACAATATGACTGCATGTTGTATAATCTACACCCAGGCACTATACTCACTATGTAAACATCTCCATTTTTTTCAATCAAAAATGTAACATGGGAAAAGCACTGCTAAATTGGGGACCTTCAAAGTAAATCAACTGGGCAGCATGTCCAAGCGGTTATAGCATGGGACTCGCAATCCACAGATCGTGGGTGCAAATCTCGGCGCTGGGACTAAACTACAAAAGCTAAATGTGGCTATTCAAACCTTCTCATAGTCAGCATGCATTTTTTTTCTTATTTTGAAATATAGGGCCTACGACAAATTAAAATACAGTATGTGAAAGTTGGATTTGATGAAATTTATACTTTTAGGTATTTGAGATATTAATACTTTTCCTAAATTTCTTACATATACGCTTTCATTTCAACTTCAGAAAACTAACATTTTCTAGATTAAGTGGAATTAAACTGTGCTTAGAATAAAAACTTAAAAATACATTGTTTTCTCAGTTTTACATAATCTGACATGTCCTCCATAAAAAAATCATAACCTTGCTTGTTGGTATCATATGAACTTGATGTATCATCTGTAAGCTGAAGATAATGATGTTTTATCAAATTTACAACAAAGCAGATTTGACAAGGGGTCAATGCAACTTTATTGAAGATTTGTTGTGGACTGTCACAAATTCATTAAATATCTTAACACATGTGACTAACCTGTTTTCTCTGTCTTTCTTTCTTTTTACAGAGGTCCATTTTATCGTACACATTCTCCTCATATAGTTGGTTTTCAGTAGGAGCAGTCAGTGCTCTGGCAGTATTTACCATCATGGCAATCTACTATTCAAGGAGATAGGGCCCAAACACTACTAAAGTCAGTGTCACAATGTGAGCAAAAATCCAGAAGTCAGGGCCTCACTATGCATAAATGTGAACTGCACCCTGCATTTTGGTTTACACTATCCAAGGATTTGTGGCACCGGCTTTAACTACGCCAGTGAAAATCTTGCAGACTCTTCTAGCAGGTGTGAAGTTGATGGAATCACAGTACTGAGCCTGCTGATTTTGTGAGTGAAAGTGTCACTGCTACTACCACTGAACAGTGCTGTGTTTTTTGACATGTTTCCTACAAATTGAAATCTGTGGTTTTAGATTAGGATGAATTTTATGCAGATAATGATCCCCGGGACTGAATCTGTATAATTTTGTGGACTTAATCCTGATGTTCATTGAGAACGTCGTCTGTGTTGAAAATCCCACCCGTGTATACTGATCCCCGGGACTGCATCTGTATAATTATGATGACTTAATCCTGATGTTCATTGAGAACGTCATCTGTGTTGAAAATCCCACCCGTGTTGAACCAGTGTAACTTGTGAACAATTATTGGACTTATTCAGGAACTTTCATACTAACAATATGTAGACATCTTTGCATATATACAAGCTGTGTGTAATCCCTACCACAATGTTGTGCATGTGGCAATTTAGCAAAAGCAATGGCAATGTTATTCATCTGGATCTTGTTGTCGATGATGTGTGTAGCATTGACGGAAACAACAGCCTCTGCTCTGCAATAGACATCTTCTTTGAGCTGAATCCATGTATCATAGTTGGTCATGTGAGTGCAAGAAAGTCGTATCTACAAATAAATGCCATATGTTATATTTATTCAACCCCTTGTCAAAGAATCCCTCAAAATTTCCCTGCCATGTGTCAGTGGCTCTTGAAATGGTTCTTCAGGTGACATCACCTGAAGAACCATTTAAAGAACCACTTACCCAAGTCACTGGATCCAGATTATAATATATAGTGTGCAATTTAAATATATGAAAAATGGCAACAATTGCAGATGCGACTTTCATGAACTTGCACGACGAGTTGCTGTTTCCCAAACAGCAATTAACAAAGTAACAGCGTTATGATCAAGAAATTTAAAAAGGGAATCTGTGTTGGGCGTTATCTTGTTGTAGCTCATCTAGCCGATTTGTTGCACTCTATTGATAGATAAAATGTATGTAGTTGCATGTAGTTTCCACTGTGTAGAATCTCAAAGTGTCACACATGCACCCAAAAATTCTGAAGTTACAATAACTGGCTTGCAATGAGTAACTTACAATATGAGTACCGTTTCCCCTTTTAAATTGAAAATTCCAGATAAATTGCCGAAAAAAATTATAGTATGCATCATGTTTTCAGCTGACTTCATGACTTTTGTCCCTGTGAATGTAGCAACTACAATGTCATAGAAATTTACAAATTTTGTACTGATCAGTAAGGCTGGTATCGAAAAACCTTTTGTCAACAATGTCATACATTGTTTTTTTATGTCGACAAATTTGACAAAAAATAAATAAAATAAAATAAAATAAATACTCAAGAAAAAGAGAAAGCTTAAATAGTAATGAAATTTACCCTGATAATTTTCTCATCTTAGCATAAGTTCTTTGATCACATTTTCGTCTATTACATTCTATCGCAGTATCGCCACATTGATGTCAATTAAAGAGGGTGACGAATTCAACAGAGTGCCACAAGTTGTAATTTCAATCCCTTGGCTGCATTGACAAAACGTATTGTCGCCAGTGTCGCGACGTTGGTTGCTCGGTTTCGGGGCTTTGTCGACAATGCAAATGCTTGCCAATACCAGCCCTACTGATCAGCTTGTGTCTCTTAAATTTTGTGAAATATTTCTTGCAACTTCAATCCTACGCTTGGCATCTTGGTAATTGCAACCAAAAATGGTAGTTATGGTAGTAGAATGTGAATGTTGTTGTATCCATGCCTAGCAATATTACAACTGTAACTATTTAAAATAAATTTAAAAACAATGAAGACTATAGATCTACTGGACTCAAATTAAATGTAGGCCAAGCGTTATAAGTGCTAGTTTTCATAAAATAGCCCCTAGCTGCAGACTTTGCATTCAGTAAAAAATGTTGCGATTGCTTATTGAATAAGTTCATCAGGATCGACGGATAAAATGTTCAATTCATTGATATGATCCAAGAAGTAAAATAAAGATTTTTACACTGCAAACATTTCAGTGGAGTCTACCATCTTTCTCAACACTAGATTAGTAACTGGTGAACTTGCTTACCACTGAGGAAGATGGATATAAAAGATGGATTGAGGACACACATAGATTAAAGAAAGTCCAGATAGGAAACTTGTCTATTTGCACCCTAAAAATCCAGGTAAGTTAGGGAATTGCGCCACGCGGGCGCCATACCTAGACCGACGCTGCGCGAGTGCGAAGTGACTCTGCTGTGCGTTGTGTTGCGCGCTTATATTTCTTGACTACGATGCAATACGCATCTTACATTTTGCCACCAAATTGTGCGTAAGCAAAGAACAACGCTTGACTGTCTCGATAGCCGCATTCTCAGTCAAATTACCATTCAGTTGCCAGAGTATGAGGACACATTCCAGTTGAAATCAGGAAGAGGAGGGGCACCACCATGAACATAGAGTTGAAATCAACTGGCAACACTGCAAGCTCTATGAGAAGCAGGGTCAGTGGCAGGGTATAGAAAAAAAATCAACCTTTCGGAACTTTTATTGTGCTAATGAGAATTTTCTGGGAGATTTATGAAAATATGCACGCAAATCGTGCATCACATCCAAAAATTTGGCTCATTTGTGCATTTCACCCAAAAATTTGGCTCATTTGTGCATTTCACCCAAAAATTTGGCTCATTTGTGCATTTCACCCAAAAATTTGGCTTATTTATTTCAATATTCACAGAAAAAATCATTTATCGTCAGAAATGTTTGTGATTTTTATTATTATTATTTGACTTTATATTATTATTAATATTTTATTTATTAAAGTTTTCCATTTTTTTTTCTGGGAACGGCACGGCCGCGTTACCGCGGATTTCGATACCCTACACCAGTCACTCATCTACGGTTGAGAAATATGGTAGACTTTATTGAAACGTCCGCAGTAAGTAAATCATTTTATTTTACTACTTGGATCAGATCAATTAACTTTAGAACATATTGCGATTGCTATTTTATGGTGGAATTTGCTCATTGATTGACCCCGGTAATGAGTGTATAGACAGGTGACCCCTTATCAATTGTCTTGTCATTATCATACCAAATGAAATACAGTGGAAACTCATTGTAACGAAATCTGACATAAGAAAAGCCTGTTTTAAAGTAGTAATTTTCCTATACCATTTTACTAATTTCTTTTGTTTTTTATTGTTTTAAATACCCTGATACAGGTATAAGGAAATTTTGGATATAAAGAAGTAATTTGTCTGTCCCAAGCAACTTCGTTATAATGAGTTTCTACTGTACTTTGCAGTGTTCATGTCCAATATAATGGATCTGTATGTAAATGTTTTCAGTATATTTAAGCTGTATGAAAATATACACCACTGTTTTCTCATATTTGTATCTTGTACCATTTTCATTCATAAAACAGCTAGCCCCTCAAAATAAATACTCATAGGGAGGAATGATGTTACTTCCAACTTGTATACTGTTTAGACCTTGAAGTATGCAGTAAGCAATTAATTTTAACCGCACATAAACCAATATGACCATACAGGGAAGTAAATTAGTCATAACCAAGTACCCAGTCTAGCTGTTTATTCAAATGAACTTATGTTCAATGTTTGTCCATGTGGTAGCAACAAAATTAGGCAACAATAAAACTCAAATCATGAATGATTCATGTACAAAAAATGTTGTTAAATATGAAGTGATGTGGTCTTCATCAATCCTGATCAATCATTACAAGTCTCTTACACAATACAAAACCACCAGTTCACAATGTTGTAGGATACAAGGGATATGCTATGGACCTCGTAACAGAGTCTGATTGCTTGTTGCATACTTCAGGGTTTATAGAGTAAAGTGAATACGCTAATTTGGCATATCCCATATTGTAGTCTGAATATTACCTGATGGCCATATATGCAACAACCCTATCACTACATTGTGCGCAGATCAGTCGCGGATCTTAATTTTTCGGGGGCGGAGGGTGTTTTTTTGAGCTTTTATAACAAAAAATTGACCAAATTAGGCTGATTTTGTAGGATTTTGCCATTTTTACGGGGAGCGCACGCCCCTTCCTCTCCCCTCCTGGATCCGCGGCTGCAGATTACATCACAGTAAGGCCCTGTATCCATAGCTGTTCCCCTGTGGCATATACCCTTGTTCTATGTACCATTGTCACGCACAAACACAAGGAGCCTCTGCCATACACAAGGTCACTGGTACGGCCACTAAGCAAAACAAAGGTTCATCATGTGTGTGGCAGGGGACAATGGAACACGGAGCAAAGGCATATAATCAAGGGAACAGTCAATGGATACAGGGCTTAACCTGTGCATAATGTGGTGTATGGTTGATCATGCAGGGTCAGGACATGTGAAAGTAGTTAATTGAAACACTGGAAAGGGTTTTTAAGCTTTAAAGCAAGTCAACCAGCCACCTCAGGACCAGATGGTGTTTTAAGTGCTTCCCATAATTCCATTCAAAATTTGAAATCAATATCTCATAACAACCCACAGTGAGAGCTATTTCCCATTGACATTACACAGTGAAATGCATGTTTTCAACCTAGCACAGCTTGTCTCAGTATTAGGTAAGCGACCATTTAATTAAAATTACCTTGAGAAAGGTCATACTTCTAGCTTTATGAATATTTAAACAAATCTCTGGCCGCTTAAAAGTTTTGACACCCATAATGCTTTTAATTTAGTGTGAAGTTTCACATCTTTCCCATATAATACACAGCAGTGGTAATTTGACCTCGCTGAACATTCCATTAGTTCATTCGTGCCCACTGAGCTGTTACTATGTATTTTGGGAAGGTCTTAAATCATCTTCTGCTTCAGGACTAAGCTTATTAAAAGACTTTGTACCGTACCAATAAGTAAAGAAAGCTATCATATCTAAGATTATTTTCATCACTCGCTAGTTTTTTACAAGACCTCTAATTTTTATTAAACCATCACTGTTTCACAAAGACATGCAATTATTACATATCTATATGGATTTATGTAAAGCAAATCATGTTAACTCATGTTATTGTTTTAAAACTTGGTTTACTGGATTTGGTTTTAAATATTAATTTCTAGCCAACAAAATATGCTGAAATGATGGAAATGTTATACCAAATGTCTGTATATTAGTTATTTCAGTACTTAATTTAATGTCAAGTTTTGACAAGCAGTTCTTATTCCCTATTTTAGGGACAGGGATATCAATTTACCAAATGTTACAATTCTTTGCTACAAATTCATTTTGGTATGACATTGTTTCTGCACTGAAGTTGTAATTCTGCAGTCTCAAGGTATCAACTCTGCAATCATTATTTATTTGAAATACAGTAGAAACTCATTATAACGAAATCTGCTATAAGAAAAGCCCTGTTATATAAAGTAGTAATTTTCCTGTACCATTTTACTAATTTTGTTTTGTTTTTTGTTGCTTTTAAAAACCCTGCTTGATATAACAAAATTTTGGATATAAAGAAGTAATTTGTCTGTCCCCAGCAACTTCGTTATAATGAGTTTCTACTGTACATTACTTTGCCAAACTAGCAGTTGGCACATTTCTGCCCCATGATAGCATGTGTGAGTGATGTTTCCGACTGGTGAAATCCTTTACCTGAATCATCATTCATGAGCAAAAATGAACCCTTAATTTCATTAATTCGTGAAAGTCATAATGCATTCTCGAGCTACTAATTAAAAGATCTTTATTAAGAACAAATTCATACATTGCTATGTTGTGGTTATATATGCTAGGACTAAAATAAATCACATCAAACTCAATTAAATTTAGTTATTTATTCTTTACTGGCTGAAAAGTGGTGCGGCAAAAGCTCACATGGCCTACACAGTTCCGACCCCCTTGGGGTTGATGGCTCTGGAAAAGGTTCTTAAGCTGACGGTGTTACCTTAAGAGTCATTTCAAGAGCTACTGATATACAGGGAGATAATTTTTGAGGGTTTGTTGCATATAGTGACAAGGTGTTAATAAAAATCACATATGGGAGCCATTGCAAATAGACTTTCTTCAACTCATCTGACGATAAGGGCAGGATTTTGTCATGTTTGTACACATACGAGGGGGTATCAAAAAGTTTTAAACTTTACCCAGAAGAAATGACGCCAGGAACAAAATTTCACTATGAGATACTTAAATCATCTTTACATAGTCAATGTGCAAAATAACACATTTCTCCCACTTTCAACTGATTGTCTACAGACCGTTATTTTAGGGATCTTCTTTATTGCAAAATCTGATTTTATATTTCAATGAAATTCAACAATTCCAGGTCGGCCATGTTTTTTACACAATTGTGACGTCATTCATGGACCGATTTCCATAATTTTGGTATCAATGGATAGAGGAAACCCTACCCATTACTATGGTATCAAACAATTAAACTTTGGTGGTGCCAATAAGATTTACTGGGCCATGTAACCCTTCAAATGCAAGGAACTAATTACGCCGCATGTCTCAATTTCCTCGATGCAGCTTATGTTTTAAACGGGTAGGTAGATGACATCAATCACCCCCTGTAAAGAAAGTAAAACTACCTATGAGAACATTTTTGCACCATAATGTACATAAAGACGAGTGACTATTCTGACAAAATTTCATTGATATAGCTCAATCTCTTCTGGGTAAAGTTTAAAACTTTTTGATACCCCCTCGTACTTTGCTTTGTGTGCTGTAGAAGCACTGCTTTCACTCTTTTCTACTCAATGGGTGGAGATTTTACCAACAGAATGGAGATTTTTAAAAAGGGATAAAATTATTGCAGTACAAAATGTCTTGCTGCTAGGAAACATACACACCTTTAAGGGATAGTCCAATCATCGGTTTGAAATGTTAAAATTTTCTCAAAATGCAGTATTATTTTAAGGCAAACCTCTGAAGTGAAGTAACCGGTTGCAAATTGAAAAAAATTTATTGAAGAGGAATAAGAATCGATTAATGTATTCAATTCATATCAATCAATAAAATGATTCTGCAGGAGATGTTGTTTGAAATATCACACTTTTCTAAAATTCTATTCTTTCTGCAAGAAAGTGGATTAGGCTTTTTGAATTTGCATTTCACTCTTCTCAGAGAATAATGCTGCTTTCATACTAATGTCGCTTTGCAGCTTTGTCGCTGCACTACGCCAAATATGGGCATAAATTTGTCGCTTCCGGTTGCCGCAGCAGCAAAGCTACAATGTCGCTGATGTAATCGATATCGGCAAAATTTTGCCGCACGACATCGCTTTGCAAGTTGAATTCAATTCAACTTTTCAAAGCGACAAAGCTGCAAAGCTAACAAAAGTGTGAAACGAAGCAGACAACCGGAGCTACAAAGCTGCAAAGCGACATAAGTATGAAAGCAGCATTAAACAAGATCAATCCACTCGTGTATTGGATTCATGGTACACAAGCATTGATTTTGTTCCATTTCACTCACCAGATGAAATGCATATTTATTATCATATTTTGTATGAAGTCAAAACACATAGACCGAGAGATAGTGGCAATTTATTTGACATTTTTGACCAAGTGTCATATTGATTTTTTTGAGTTAGGCATGTCATGGGGCATCTGGAAACATAAGTCTGGTGTTGCACCAGTGGTGGGTTATG
>JXSR01S002542.1:33979-44852 GCA_000969725.1 Ophiothrix spiculata
GGCAAAAATTGTCAATACAAGCAGTCAAAGCTCTCCTACAGTGTGTATCAAAATGATTAGTACTCAATTTTGTGATTTTTTTACACAAAATCTAGAAATGTCAGCATTACTTCATTCACCCCTACCCAATTGGCCCATTTCAGGTGCGTTTGGTAGTACCAAGACACTGTTACAAAAAGACTTAAAAAATTTAATAGCTTCCACATAAAAAAACCCTAAAATTTTGAAAATGGATGCATGCAATCGGATTTTACACCAATTTAAATAAATTATGTCATTTTACAAATTCGCCATGGGCAATAGATAGCTTATGCCAAGGCGTGATATCTAAATTGTAAGTGTTAAACATGTGATCAGTCGTGTGAAACAGCCTACTTCATTTGAGGTAAAATTATTTCTTGAACAGCATCAAAGCCATTTAAAAATAAGTAACCAGGAAACGGGCAGCAATAATGAGGAAACGGGCAGTATTTATGTTGTGCATAGTATATTTGCTAGGCAATTTTCAAAATAATCTAAGGTCTGTCGAAGTGCATAAAATATTGCTAATTTTCTATATCAAAAAGTTATCGTTAAATGACACATTAAAAGACAATCTGAAGCATGCAATAGGCATCACACAGGAGGATCGCAAATAAATATCAATGAATATTTTTTCAGATTAAGCATTTATGCAAATCAATTACTGCCATGAATTTTGTGAAAGAGACATTTTATTTATATAAAGACAGGCATTATTTCTGGAACATTTAAAAGACAAATATTTTCTGTTTAATCAAAGTATTTAGCGTAATCATTATTGAAGTTGTTTCTTCATGTCATGAGAAGTCAAACATGATTTTCAACATTAGCTTTTGGTAAATTTGTAAATAGAATTATATCTTAAGGCATAAAATATAAAATACAATCTTATCAATGTATACGGAGTTATATATTTCTGTCTTCATTGAAATGGAAAGGCAACAAATAAAATCTGTGGCGAGTTTTGAAAACTGGTGCCTTTAATTACATAATCCTCCCGTTCTTGGAAACGAAATGACAAAATGCTGTAATTCTTTTGGCAAATGAAAGACAAAGAAATCTATTATCAATTACAAGTACTGTAATTCTGAATTTCAAAAATGAACGGAAAGTATTTTTAAAGATTTATTTATTCTGAGTACTAATCATTTTGATGCACCCGATATCAGACAAAGATTTTTTCTGATTCGTTTACAATGCTCCTTTACAATTACCATCAAAGTAAGGCAAAGTTATGATGAAAATTACTAAATCGAAAGCTGGGCAATTCATGATCCACTTTTCATCCTCAAGGTCACCTCTATCAAAATGTAGGTTTTTAAGCCTGCAGTAAGAAAACTTGAATGGATTATGTTACAAAGCCCAAATCATTCTTTCAAGAGCGCTTGCATTTTTATGAAAAGTGAGAAAATGTATCTATTCCAATTACTGTCAGGGCCCAGACAGTAATTACAACATAAACAATGGAGATTTATAAAATGCTGAACATTTTAAACTTGAATGGTTGGAAATGGAATGAAGTGAATTTTTTCAGCATACATTTATGATGTACTCTTCTTTTTATATAGTTAGAAAAGAGGCAAGGATATTTATCACATCAGAATCATGAATTGCACCTTTAATTTAGTTTTTCAAGAAAAAACTCAGAATTACAAGTTTCTCTGTTAAGTTTCTCAGCTGTCACGCTCAATTTATTCAAAGAATATAAACTGGGGCCTGCATAGCTTTAAAAGCAAACATCCAATATATGCAAATATGCTCATAAATAAGCACACATGGGCAATCACAATAAATCTGCAAATGAGCTATTGAATTAACACGTGTAATTACTTCAACAATGAACATTAATGTTCCAACAACTAGTACTACAGTATCAAGTGCTATCAGACATTCCCTTCTGTCAGGTTTACACTTTTGGACACTTGGTAAGGCTAAAGAACTAAGGTTTCTGTCGAGACTGTTTTTTAATGTCGACATGACGCAATAATTTGTTGTCGACGTCGACATATGTGTCGACATAAATATGTCAACATAAAGTTGACATCAACATAGTAGGATTTTGGGGGCAAAACGAAATTATTTGAATTTGGATAAGCTTAATGACCTGATTTAAAGCGCAACTGCTAATAAACAGTAGTAAATTGACAAGTTTTTATGAAATTTTACTTTCCCAGTTTTCCCTTATAAAAATCGAACTGAATCAAATGTGCTGAAACATCGGCCTAATATTAAATGATTCGCATTCTGATCAAACTGGAACATAAACAACATTTGAGTCCTCTCCAGAAAAGCGTTAAGTTAAGGCCAAGTAAAACAATATGAAAGTTTCTTGTCCTTGCGCGCATGCGTTTTGGTTACCGCATCAAAAAAGTTTTTTTTTTTTTCTTTTTACAAATTTTCCTTTTTTTCGAAATTTCCGTGGAAAATCTGAGTTATTTCACAATCTACACTTCTTGATCGATCTTGAAATGTTCTCTTATGCAGTCTATACATGCGTTTCTGTTCCGTATTTGGTGGGATTTCTCATATTTCAACTCTTAAATATCCGTTAAAAACAGGATGTCCCATTTTACAAGTAAAAAAAAGAATGCTCTCATACTCCTTAAAAAAATCGGACAAGAAACTATTCTATTTTTTACTTTACCAAATAAATATTTCACCAACATTTTTCTCTTTAGAGCGCCAATGGTGAAAATTTGATATTTTCATTGATAGCTGCTTTTTGTTAAATTTGATTGATTCCCTGAATGACACAATTTTCTGAAGATTTAATATTTGTATACATGATCTACTTGCAGAATTGATAAGTTTATTCGTGAAAAGCAAAAAAGCTATTAATGAAATCATACGATTGGTGCAAATTTGGCGCTTAAAGGGTTAATGTCTGCGCTTGTACGTCATGTAGATGAAAATCTCATTTTCCAACATGAAACCACAAAATATCCTGCTTTTGAAAACAAAAATATTAGGTTTCTTCACAATGGGATGCCCTCTTGAACTGCGCATTTCTAAAACTAGATAGAGGTAAGGGGGCGCATCATTAGATTTCCAGGGGGGGGGGCAGGAAGTTTTTTGAAAAAAAAATTCCCCCTCCACAGGCAGAAGAAAAAAAAATCCCCCCTGAACATGGAATAGGCAGAAAAACAGTATTTTCTAGAAAAAAAAAAAAATTCGCTCCCGTATGGGGCGCAAAAAAAAAATCACCCCCGAACCAAACTTCTTGCTCCCACCCCCTGGAAATCTAATGGTGCGCCACTTATAGCATGTTTGCCACAAGGCTGATGTCTAAAGCGAGAGAAATGTGCCTTTTTCTGCTAATTTTTTCCAAACATGGAACCACAAAATATCCTGCTTTTGAAAACAAGAATATTAGGTTTCTTCATAATGGGATGCCCTCTTGAACTGCGCATTTCTTAAACTAGATAGAGGTCGTCATATGAGTGCAAGAAAGTTGTATCTGCAATGGCTGCCCTAAGTTATATTTCTTTTACACCTTGTAACAAGAATGTGAAAAATAACTCAAAATGTTCCCGTCTTATGTCAGTGGTTCTTGAAATGGTTCTTCAGGTGACACCGTCACCTGAAGAATCATTTCAAGAACCACTGACCCAAGACTGGAGATTATAAAGTGTACAATCCAAATTTATGACAAATGGCAGCTATTGCAGATACGACTTTCTTGCACTCACATGATAGAGGTAAGACTTACAGCATGTTTGCCACAAGGCTGACGTCTAAAGCGAGAGAAATGTGCCCTTTTCTGGTATTGATATTCTAAGTACTGTCTAGACTAGTGCTTGCTTAAACAGTATGATATACTGACCCCTTTCTTACAATAAACTACACTTTAAAGCCATAGATAATAGTGCGGGGTTCTGCTTACGTCAATATCTCAAAAAGATATTTTGTGAGGACACAAAATGTTCTAAAATAAAAGATCTGTATATATCTTTGATGTATCGGTTCCTCAAATCCAAAAAAACACATTTCTTTGCCAAATGGGTACGGGCCACTTCAATACTCGATGGGCAGTTCTGAGTTGTCTGCTGGTTCTGGAAGGTCCTGCATGGGCGCTTGCCATTGTAGCAACCGGCCAGAACCGGAAATTCTAAGCGGTCACCCACCAGTTTAGTTTTAAAGTAATCCCAAAGCTAACTGTACCAGAGATGTCACAGGTGACAAAAAAAATCTGGAAATTTCCAGATATGATAGAAACATTTCAGTAAAAGTGCATTTTCCCATTTGTACTGAGCAAGATATCCTGAAATAAAGATTTATTCAGGAAAAAAACTTGATTACAGGATAAATCCTGAAAAGTAGCTTCTCTGCTGTACTCCTGGGTAGGCAGACATGTTCAAAGGGTAACTTGTGATGTTTTAAGTCATTGTCTCCTTGGGCAAGAAATTTTACTCTACTTGATCCGTCGTTCGGAAGTCACGTAAAGCCGTTGGTCCCCTGTACCAATAGACTCCTTCACGGGGTATGCATTTCACACAAGTACTGTGTATCATTGATTGATATAAGTCCCCAAAATGTATACTCAATATTGTATACTCTAGTTAACAAAATGCATATTCCAAACAGTAACTTCTGAATGAGCTCCAATTATGTAAGTCAGTTAAGCAGGCACCTTAAAGGTGTAGGTTCCTATTTTAGGATGTGTATAATTTACTTTTTAAGTGATTGACGTTGACCTCTGAAATGCTTTGTGCAAGGTTTCAGCCTTAGCTTGTGTCTAGTTTTCTCCTGGTAAAAGAAAGTATGCAACCTTGTTATGTAAATACAAAAGAAATGGAATATAGGTATACCAATTTTTTTACATTTTGTGCTATATCTCCAAAACTAAAAAGAATTTTAAGGTGACATTTTGGATTTATAATCAGAAAAATATGGGCTCTCATTTGGCATCAAAAATATACTACTTCCGGTTGAGCCATGAGGGATGAGAATGTGATCGGAACCTACACCTTTAATTAAAGGAGTCCCAAATCTATCAGGTCAAAGCTTTCTTCTGTAGGTCAATTTTTCTTTTCAATATTTTGTGAATTTGACAGGGTGGTAACTTACTCTATTGTTGTTGGATTTAAAGGGGCAATTCATGATCCACTTTTCATCCTCAAGGTCACCTCTATCAAAATTGAGTTACTTAGCTAGAAAGAATCCTTGACTTGTGTATGTTACAAAGGCCCAAACAATTCTTTCAAATGTGCTTGTATTTTTCAGAAAAGTGGGAAAATGTGCCATCTTCTAATTACTGTCGGGGCCCCGACAGTAATTACAACACAGTAGCCTATGGGGATTTTGAAAATGCTGAAAAGCTTGTTACTTAAAAATGAATGGTCGGAATCAAATTAAACTTTCAGCATGTATTTATGATGTACTCTTCTTTATATGTAGCTAAAAAAGAGGGGAGGTTGTTGTCACATCAGAATCATGAATTGCACCTTTAATTCGTGAACGCGTGTTTATAGAAAGTACGCAGTGGTCCCTGACGCAAGCGTATATTTTCAAGGTTGTTTAGTTCGCGTGTATGCACAAGGCTCTGAGTACGCGTTCACGAATTAAATCCAACAACTGTAGATCTGTTATTTGCAAAAGAAAAGGCCTAAAATCAAATAAAAGAACTGTTTTTGTGGTTGCTGCAAAATTTCAAACATCATATGCGATGTATCCTATAATTCTGGGTCCCTTACCTTTTCAGCTCTAAGCATGTCCAGGATGTCTTCTAATAGTTGAGTGCGCCTCAGATCTTTATGAACCAGGAGTGTCTCCATAGCATTGCATGCTGCAGGGTAATCACATTTTGAGTCCCGAACTGAAAATAAACACAAAGATTTCAATGGTTACAATTTTTATTTTATTTGTAAATATTCTATCTGTTGCATTGTTAATGATGTTTTAAACTTGCATAAATTGAAGCTCATTTTCATAGCTTAAATTTGATGCCAGCGGACCATATACCATATATGTACAAGTGGGTATCAAAAAGTTTCAAACTTTACCAAAAAGAAGCTGCGCAAGGAACAAAATTTTTATTATGAGATACTTTAGGCATCTTTACATAGTCAATGTGCAAAGTAACACATTTCTCCCATTTTAACTGATTGTCTACAGGCCGTTATTGTAGGGATCCTCTTTATTAAAAAAAATCTGATTATATATAATATTTCAATGAAAATCAAAATTTTCAGGTGGGCCATGTTTTATTTACATCATTGTGATGTCATTCATGAACCGATTTCCATAATTTTGGTATCAATGGATAGAAGAAACCTGACCCGTTACTATGGTATCAAAGAACAAACTTTGGTGGTGCCAATAAGATTTACTGGGCCATGTATATATAACCCTTCAAATGCAGGGACTTAATTACGCCGCATGTCTCAATTTCCTCAATGCAGCTTATGTTTTAAGCGGGTAGGTAAATGACCACCTGTAAAGAAAGTAAAACTACTTGTGAGGCAATTTCTTCATCATAATGTACATAAAGACGTCTGACTTTTCAGACAAAATTTAATTGATATAGCTCAATCCTATCTGGGGTAAACTTTAAAACTTTTTGTTACTCCTTCGTATACTTCTACATGGTTTTCCAATATTTTCACACTCCCTATAGCTCCATTCCTTCAACACTGTTGTTATTTGATGTCACAGAAACAATGAGAGGAACCTTATCCTGCCTGAGGCCTCAAACAATATTATAAGATTTAGTTCAAAATAGTATATATTAGAAGGATCCAGGGGTCAAAATATTTTGTTTCTTTAGGGGGCTATCTTTTTTCTTCAGCAAATAAAAATCGCACTCTGACTTTCATTCCCGGGGGCTCTTTTGAGCTACTTGGGGCTACTTTTTTCTTTACTTAGGATACTGTTGCTAAATGTATTTTATCGTGTCATCAGCAACATAAACTTCATATACTTAAGTTTTATAAGTGGGAGCGATTGGTGTGCTTTTGTAATATTTTTTCATCCTCTTCCACCTTTGCAAGGGGGCATTTTTTTATAAAAATAGAGGGCGCCCTCTTGTATTTTGACGCCTGGAAGGATCATTACTAAGGGCACCCATATTTTACCTCAACTTCTTTGTTTTGATTAAACTGCACAAAATACACTAACACATATGTAGAATTATGATCCCAAATTTAATTCTACATATGTGTGGGAGAGTATAATAGTATATATTCGAAGGATCATAAGGGCACTTCTTTGTTTTGATTAAACTGCACAAAATACACCCACATTGGGCATTGGACAAGTTCAGCATCATCCCCAAATGTTCCCTCAGACATTTTGAGATATTTGCATCATTTGAAGTATTAGCAGGAATAATAACAGCAAGCAAAGTTCAAAGTCAAATTTAAACCTTAATGTCACATTTGTTTAGATATTCTTTTATTTTTAATTATTGTTGTCAACAACGATAAATACTGCCCTCTATAGTTGAATTTTTAAAATTGAACTTATCAGGAGATCTAATGCAAACTCTAAAATTCGTTTGATATATCTGCAATCTATGATGTGAAAGGAATGTTTTACAAACAAACCGTTGGCTCTTTCTTAATATAGCATCAATAAATATGTTTAGAAAATAACCTCATACCAAAAATAAACACAGAAAAATAAAATTCAAATTTTTGACTTTTCTGAAGGTTTTGATTAAAATTTTCCAAATACCTGGTAACTGACTGATATTTTATAGCATATGAAGTGCAAATCATCCACATATAAAATTTCTAAATTTTGTCCAATGCCCCTTTCCCTTTCCAAACTATGGATGCATCCTGTAAATTTAATGCACATAAATTATTTTGGATTTTCGGCTTTTGGGCGAATGTTAATTATAAATAAATAAATAAATATGAATCAATTTCTACTAAAAGTAAAACCAGTCAGTCAGAAAATTAAAAAAAAAATCATTGGAAATATTAAAGGGCATCTTCTAATAAGATCTTATGATATAGCTATAAAGGATATGAATCAGTTCAAAGACTTAAAGGTACATGGTCTGATTTTTCAAATTTTAGTTTTCACTGTCATGTAAAAGGTCACTATTTAAGATGTATCAATTTCAAATTTGAGTCAAATCGGAAAAAAACATTTTGATTTTACGAGCAATTTTGTATTTTCCATTTGCCTATACTTTACTGTGTAAATAATATTATGGTTACAATAATATTAATACTTTTAACACATTTTCACATATCTCTGAAATGCAACATATTTCAGAAATGTGACTAACTTCAGCCGTAAAATTTCACATGGGTAATGATCCTATCAGGAATATTTTGGTACCAAAATCTCAGAAAGTTTGAAAAAATGTTGACCCAATTGGACAGGGCTCCTTTAATCACAATACGGTACATTGAATTTGGAATCTATTCCACCCATACTTTGCTTTAATGTTCTCACTTTTTGAGATTTTGTCTCAACAATATCTAGTTTAATATTGAAGCTTAAAAACTTCACTCTCGTATCATGTGACTTTTTGAGATTTTGTCTCAACAATATCTTGTTTAATATTGAGGCTTAAGCTTCACTGTCGTGTCATGTAACAACCCCATTTCCTAAACACATCTAGTAATTACCTGACATGTCTAACATACTGAACATGGCAGTATCCCCAAGGTAAACCAAACAAACCGTCTATTAGCAGCAATGTGGAAGAATATTAACAGCATTTGGATGTGTGAAACATTTATGTTATGACTAGCATTGATTGTAAAGGTGTTTCCTATAAGAAGTTCAGTTGCTTAATTATATACTAAGGTTTCTGTTGAGACTGTTTTTTTCATGTCGACATGACATATATGTCGACATAAAGTTGATATCAAAGAGTTGCTTTTTGCAGGAAAAACAAAATTGTTTTGATAAGCTTAGTGACCCGCTTTAGAGGTAGACTTATACCTATACAGTAATGTGAAAGTTATTTCTGCGTACGTTAATATGGATGATATAAAACTGATGTAACTTTTTGTTGTGACCATCGTAATAACTTTAAAAAACGGTTGCAAAAGACGAACAATCAATTAGTATTAATTTTTTTATTCAACACTTTAAAGCTCAAGTGCTAATAAACAGCCATAACTTGACAATCATTATGGAAATTTACTTGCCCAGTTTTGTCGACAAACGGTGATTTCATGTTGACATGTCGAAATATGTTTATGTCGACATAAATGTCGTAAGGCATGTTAAATACAGCTGTTGCATTAACGATTTGTTTCGTATATAGAAAATTAAAAAGAAAAGTTTGCATCCGTTTCATTTTAAGCAATTTTCATGCACACTGAACGCACTCTACAAGTGCGCTTGGTTAATTCTGCAAGGTTTTAACTCAAAATTAAATTCTTGCGGCATGCTTGCAAGGTTTTAACTCAAAATTAAATTCTTGCGGCATGCTTACGGCATCTCTACGGCTCACGGACACCGGTCGGACTTGGGTCGGTTTCTGGTCGGACACCGGCCGGTGTCCGACCTGTGTCTGCTGGTATGACGCCGCAAACACATTGTAACCTCGCCGCAAGGTTATGTGACCAGGGTATTAGATACAATCTATGTCAGACTCGATCAGCAATATGTACCCGACTTAACAACATCAAACAAGGACTTGCAAATTTTCACATCTACTCATCATTGCCAAATTTCCCCTCTTAAATTTCCTAACATTACTACGACTCGATAAGACATATCAAATTAGCCGTCTAGCTCGATGATCGACACCGCAAAGTGACAACTTATTGGCATGTATGCAGGCTGTGCAGTGTGTGCGTTACATGACTTGCATTAATTCCGTGGCCAATTAGGTTCCAATCAAACATGCCAAGCTGTTATGCTCTATGTTCCATATGAAAAGCCAAAGTAAAAAGTATCATATCCATTTGGGACCGTCCATATCAAACAAGCCGTAAATGCACTGACTTGCATTGATTCCGTGGCCATTTAGGTTCCAATCAAACATGCCAAGCTGTTATGCTCTATGCTCTTAGTAGAAGTATCATATCCATTTGAGACAGTCCATCCCAAACCAGCCGTAAATGCACCCTCTTACTTTATTAAATATTTGTTAAGACCATGTTATGTTATGCTCTATGTTTCATATGAAAAGCCAAATTAAAAGTACCATATCCATTTGAGACCGTCCATCCCAAACAAGCCGTAAATGCACCCTCTTGTCAATTTCACTTTTTAAATATTTGTAAAGACCATGTTATGTTATGCTCTATGCATATGAAAAGCCAAAGTAAAAGTACCATATCCATTTGAGACCATCCATCCCAAACAAGCCGTATTAAAATGCACCCTCTTGTCATTTTTACTTTTTAAAATATTTGTAAAGACCACGTTATAAAGATTAAAATGACACCTCAATAAAATTCACTCAGTTTCAAGAAGTCAGATTATAGTCGTCGATCAACGGTTGAAAAGGAGTAAAATGTATAACTGAGAAAAAACGTGTTAAAGGATCATTATAAGCCGTATATTTTCTGTTGATTGTCCTCAAAATTTACAGATATATTTCTGATCATTTTCTTGAAATGAAACTTTGCTGGTGTTTTGAAGTAAGCACAAGGATTGTGAATCTGTCAAAAAATCAATTTCGGCAAATTACGTCCTTGACATGTATTTTCAGCTGTAGCGCAAAATGACGTTTGATGCATTTATGGCACGTTTGAGATTTGTAATTCATTCAGGTGAAAGGTGGTTGCAAAGAGGTATATGGGGCCTATGTATGCTGAGTTTGTGTTTGTGACACACATTCAATAAGAAATAACAATTTTCATTATGCTTGAAAGCTTTAAAAGGTTATATCATTGGCGTAGCAAAGAGAGTGCGGAAGGGGGGGGGGGGGGGG
>JXSR01S002542.1:46369-57833 GCA_000969725.1 Ophiothrix spiculata
TGTGCATGGGTTAAAAATGGGAAAACAACAAAAAAAGGGCATAAAAGTCCTAATTTCTGCTAATGATACATTTAGCGACCCGTCCGATATATGCAGGTGCTAGTGGGCCCCTGGATCCGTCGCTGTTTTGGACTAGGATTTATTGCGCACCCAGGGTACGCAATCCTGGGTATGCACATGTATGAAACATTAATTTGATACATACAAAGTTCTCAATATTTGTTATTCTACTATCCTGATGAAACTTTTTAAGACTATATTAATTTGAAAATATTTATGTACACATGCGTGTTCCATTTTTTATATCAAACAACAACCTTTTTCAACAACAACAAAAAAAAAACCAGAATATGTAAAGCAACAAAATCAGAAGGGCATGGGAATGGCTATAAATGTGCCCTCATGATCAAAATATGACCTACAAAAACAGAAATTTTTACAAAATCAATTCCTCGTCTCAAAAAATAAATTGGAATCAATCATAAAAACAGTGGAATTGCTCCTGTCAGTCGCATTGATTTAAGCACCTTGGAAAATAAATTTCAAAAATTACATTTTCCAAATTTTGGAATTTGCTCTAAACAGCCAAGAGAGGGTAGAGGAATATTCAACCCACAATACAAATTGTAGAAGATCATTGATACTTGTCTAACTTTTCAAACATGGCAACATGTACAATTAGTTGATTAAGAAATATTGCCTAACTTTTTCACCGAGTTCAGTTTGATTTACTTTTAAAAGACGATCGCAGTGTTAATTTAGAGGGCAGAATTTATTTAACTAGGCAGAAACGCAACAGTCACGTGCGAGCCAGGAAATGTAATTCTTCTTCCCGCTGATTTTAGTGCAAAGAACCACTCACTACTCACAATAAATCACTACTCACAATAAATCACTATTTTTGTGAAAATAAAGAATAGTTGTAATTGATTAAATTCATGAATGTCAAAATAAAACTCATATCTAACACATAATATAAAGTAGAAGTTACAAATTTTTATCATAAAGCGAAAAAAGAGAGATTTTTTGACTAAAAGTTTTTCGAAAAAACCCTGAACATTTTCACTCATAAAATATCACATTTACATCTCAGAGAATTCTCCTTTTCGACATCTGAATATACCTGTGTACTCAAGAGCCTTAGGAATCCTACAGCGGTCTAAACGGTTGTACATTTATATGGAAGTCTATTAATTATTTTTTCTAAACAATTGGTAAATTTGACATGATTCAGCTTGGTTGCGTGCGATAAGTAACGAGGCAGCCGTACCTGCATTCTGTACAAGTTCAATGGCAGGTCACTTGTAACATGTACAGATTAATTAGATGCGCGGTGTTTTGAGAAATATTTAATGAGATGACATGATTTTAACCAGACGGACACGTGTTAATAGCAAGCCAATGGCGAAAGCAGAAACACTTGTCGACCTTCCGATTCCGGTAAGGGTTTAGAATAAAATTAATTTGAGCCTTTTTACATGTCCAATCTACCGTTTAGTAGCTGTAAAATTCGGACAAACTCTTGGGATAATTCAGTTAAATTTTGGAAGTAAACAAAGTAATATTCGATCTGCATTTGAATTTTAGACTTGGTGTTCATGAGTGAAGAAGTTCCCATTTTTTTTCACAAGACTTTTTTTTTGGTCAAGAATTCATTTTTTAATCTGCCTTTTCTCATTAATCTGTTTTAGTCATAACTGGTACCTCATATATGTGTTAGACAAATGTTTAATATCAATATTCCTCAGTATACTATGAATTATTATGGCTATCGTTAATAACGTGGTAATTAGTGTATTCCATTATATAGGTAAATTTGCTTTTCTCATTTTTTATTTTTGAAACCTATCCAGTCCCTCATTTTGAACTTCCCTAGTTAGCGCATGACTTTTACGTTATTGCCTTGTTAAGAATTTGTTGGTCAGAGGTGGGAAGATTTTGACAAAACGTACGCGTGGTAACTAAGCGAAAGATTTGCGCCTTATACACAAAATGCAACGCGCGCACTTGTTATTTACGCGCGCTGTCTTACCGATTAGCGCCGAGCAACATGAAAAATACTGCGAAATAGTATAGAGTGCTCCCGAACCAACGGGCCTTCAGTAATCAAACTTTTAACATGTTTTCCTATACTACAAAATGCTGATTTTTCACACAGTTAATTGCTACCTGTAGAATTTTTTATTTTTTGGCTGGTCAATTGTGAATGTCAAGTGAATGTCAAATCAAGAACAAATATGGGGTCACCGACTGTTTTAAAAAGATAACGTGAGATGAAATTACATGGGATAAAATCTAAAAAACAATTTTCATCAAAGGAAATGTTGAGAATCGGTTGTACACATTGAACAGATAATTTTTTTTATTTACGTAGATTCGTTATCTAACGCTTGAGTTTTCAAGTTATCATCCATTAAAAGGAAAATGACGTCACGCGTCATCATATATGACATCATTAGATGGTCGGTGACCCCCATTATTTATTGCTGAATTTTTGAAGTTTAGACTATCTATAAACTGACAAAAATTAAACAAAATCTACAGGTAGGAATTTGTCACTGCGATCGTCCTTAACAATATGGATTAATTATATGGAAACCAACTTAGAGCAAAAATGTCTGTTCAAAGTTCGCATGTCAGGTGGGTTGGTGTAACTCAGATTTCAAAATCTAAATTATAGTAACAATTTATATAGCAGATATTAATTTCAAACTTTGGTAAAACTACAGATTTTTGACAATATCTAGCAGAAAAAAATGCATCAAAATCAGATATTGAGGGGAGGTGACAAACCCCACCCTCTGTATATGTTTGGGTTAATACACAAAAACAGCTTGCATACTTGACAAAAAAAAAGAAAATATTTGACAACTAGACATCACAAACAAACAATATATTCATATCTCAGGCTAGACTGGATAACCAGAGGGTAAATTAGCTCATTCAGTGACACATCGGAGTCTTGAATCAAAACGGGAATTGATTTAAGTCGCATTGATTACCAAACAAAAGTAACAATTCTGATGTTTTATGTTAAATAAAGAACATAGACAAATGTCAATAAGGTGATAGATGTATATGTGATGACTCAACCCATAAAGGGGGAATTTGCAACAGCACACTTTTCGAGAAACTGATGAGAATAGGCAGCAAAAAATAAAGAAAATAATAAGAATTTCCAGCAGATTTTCTTTTGTAAAATTTGATTGCCTGGATCAATTTCAACAAGTAAGGTGTCATTTTAAAGCTTCGAAAATGCTGTAACAGATGAAATGATAAACTCAAAATTGATATCATCTTAAAAGTCCCCCCTTTCGGCGTGAGCCATCACATATATAGTTGTAGCCATGGTCTAAACTTTGTTGATTCCATTGTAACCACAGTGCTGGGATGTTGAAGTTTGTCAAATTGCCATTCTTTTTATTTTTTCAAGATAATTTTAGAGTTGCAAATAACTAACTACCCTGAAAAAAAATCAACAACCTTGAGATCACCTCACTCACTACAATTGCTATATCTGACTTGTAATCCGATGTACATCACACGCTCTTGGAACTTCCTAGGACATTGCCATTTCACCATGCAGTTTTAGATTTCAAAGTTAAGCTATATTTGTCTTTCAAGGTGTGTAAAGCACAGGCTGTCCATGCACTGATTTACATCTGTTCTCCCAGTACATTTATAAGTATAATTTTCAAACAGTTTAAAGTATTAACCAATTTTCTCTCAGTCTGAGACATCAAAATGTTTAAAGCAATAATTAAAAATGTGAGGAAATTTTACGCACAAATTACTTGACTATTTTGCAGCTCAGGTGTAAATTTACCATAAGACAGTTTAAAGGGGTAGGCCTACTGTAAGAAATAAGCATGATTAGCACCATCCTAAAGTACTACACTAAATTCAAATTCTAGTAACCTATTTGTTGGGATGTAGTATACAATGTTTGATTGCTTATATTCTGAAACTTCATCAACATTTTCACAGAAAGTGAAACTGATGAACAAAACAACAAAGTGAACAAACATATAAAAAGCATCTTTAATAAGCGTCTTTAAGAAGCAGTCACATTTGATAAACATAATGCCTTTACACAAACAATACAACATACAGCAGTAGCAGCTTATATTTGCCACAAAATGTAATCATTCCCTTATTGATCCTATTCAATTGGTTTAAACCCAGTCCTACAAAAATTGAATGAACAAAATGTGGCTGCGACAGCAATAAGCTGTGATTGACGCAAAACAACTGTGACTTGTTCTACTTTTGAAAATTGAAAACTTGTAATTGCTGCATCTGCGACTCATGGCAATTTGTTTTCAATCATGATGACCTATATTGATCATTTCTTTAAACCAAAAACTTACACTAGAACTCATAGCTATTTATTGAAACAACTCATCTACCTTGGAAAAAAGGTAATTTAGCAGTTTATAGGTCATACAATTTACTGGCTATTAGAGGAATCTAGACAATGCCTCTATTATATGGGCTGGGAATGCTGAAATTGACATAGTGACTGTGTAGTATTGAGGCAATTTTTTTGACATAAGTGCCTCTCTTAGAAAGTGCAAGCACTCGCTTAAAAGCTCCAAGGGTAATTTTTCAATCTAGGAGGTGGCAAGAAACATACACAATTGACCTATTCGGTGCCAGAATGCTAAATATGACATGTCACCAACCGAGCAAACATATTATAACCTAATATCATAAAATTAATTGATGTTTATATATAAAATGAAAACATTTTTGCATTTGTATGCAATTAAAACACTTTTGCCAGAACTAGTAATAAGCTTGGAAATTCTAAGAAAATAATAGAACCGCATTTGAAAAATAGGTCATTTTGTGATCTTGTACACATGTACTACATCGCTGTTTCCATGACAACCATTTCATTTGCTCACCAGTTGTGATCATTTTCTTGATCAAATAAGAAAAGTATGTCACTCCTAAAATGTAGACTCCACTGGATTTAATGTAAGACTGCAGGGAATTTATTGCAAACAAAACCTCGAACGAGATTTTACCGGGATATTAACTGAATACAAAAAAGGTAAACCTCACATTGTGACTGTGACATAGGGTGCTGTTTCTATTAGAAGCCCACTGGGCTATGCATTTTAGGGACAAAAGAGCCACTCCCTTTATTAACATAGACAATGTTTCTGGCACCAACCTATAGCTATAGCTATTAGCATGCAGGTATGTAGGCATACAGAAATGTTAACATGACACAAGAGGAACACACAATTGAAAAATTGAAAATTTTATTAAAATGGCATAGTGTACATCTAAAAAAGGGGAACTCAGGAACCTGGTTCGCAGGAAATTTTCATCACTCTTGGGAAATTGTGATTGGTTAAAAAAAGAAAGGAATTTGTAAATCCAAGGAAATGAAATATATTTAACAATTGAAAATGCTTTAATCATGCAAAATGTTGATCTTTTCATTATTTAGCTTGGAGTCATACAATTGTTGTTCAAAACAAGTAAATATTTATTTGTTTACCTTTTTATAAATCTCATGCACTTGATACCAAATTGCTGTAAATAAACGATGGTGTCACATGTTCTAGGGAATTTCCTGAGAAGATATCCGGTGTATCCAATCATGCATTGCTTCCTGAGGGAAATTTTGTACAGGAAGTCATGTGAGTAGTTAGTGATGAAACATCAGGGTTAGTTCACTTTTTTACTTACAAAATTCAAGAACTTTCAAGGACTTTTCCAAGAACAATTCAAGGACTTTCAAGGACTTTTTCAGGGATGGCCAACGGAATATGTATCAAAAAAATACATTTGTTTTCGCCCATTTTTGGATAAAAATAATTGCATGGTAAATTCTTTTGACATATTAATTTTTAATATTTCTGACATTCAACAATTCAAGGACTTTCAAGGACTTTTTTTGATGAAGTCAGTTTTTCAAGGACTTTCAAGGCCTGGAAAATGGAAAATAAAATTTAAGGACTTTTAAGGACCCGCACTAACCCTGAACATACCAAAAATGCAAGATTACAACAATTAACTTGATTTTTGAGCATTTCGTTTACGTTACTAACTACTCACATGATTTCCCTTACAAACAATCCCACAGGAAGCAATGCATGATGGGATACACACGATATCTTCTCTTGTCGATGAATATGATGGTTCCTTCTGAGCATTCTGACACATGAATGCTGAAGGAAATGATACTTCCGAAAATCTACATTGCCGGGAATCTTTGCATTTTTCCAACCGTAATTAACTGTGTCATAAAACGTATCAAATCTTAATCATGTTGTACAACAGAACATAAATTTTGGGGAAACTCAATTCCATGTTTAAAATTTAATTTACATTTTCATGGGAAAACTTTGCATTAAGTGTGTCATAAAACATGTCAGATCTTAATCATGTTGTACCCAGAACATAAAATTTGGCAAAACTCAATTCCATGCTTAAAATTTAATTAAGTTTATTTTCTAAATAGAGAATATTTGAGATGACAAATATCCTTATATGCTACCCTCGATTTTATGAGTGAGTACTTTAAGCCCTTGACAAGTAACTCCTTTGACAAGGCAACTCATTTTCTCAGAAACTCTACCTTTCTGACAAACACTACGTGACCGAGCTGTGTCCCACAAACCTCATTCGTGAAAGATGATATTAAGAGAACTTGAGTGAGCTGTGAATTGTTGATTTATGGAGTATAATGAGAGATTTGATATGTTTACAATGTGTGTTTAAATAGTAATTAACTAACAAGAATTGTGGGACATCACACACAATTGAGACCGTCCATCCCAAACCAGCCGTAAATGTAGCTTCTCATCATTTTCACTGGTTTTAATATTTGCAAAGACCATGTTATAAGGATTAAAATGACACCTCAATGAACTTCACTTGATTTCCAGAAGTCAAGTTATGGTCCGTCAAAGGTTGTCAGGGAGTAAAATGTATCAACTGAGAGAAACGCATTCAAAGATCAGTAAGCCCTATTATATTTTCTGTTGATTGTACTCAAAATAGAGATATATTTCAATATCCGATCATTTTCTTGAAATTAAACTTTGCTGGTATTTTGAAGTGAACACAAGGCTTGTGAATCTGTCAAAAAGTCAATGTTGGCAAATTACGAGCTTGACGTGTATTTTCACCTGCAGCGCAAAATGAAGTTTGCCGCATTTTATGGCTCGTTTGAGATAAATGGTCACAAATGCGCATTGTATTATTCTCAAATATGGCAATTTATTTGCATGTTTAAAGGTAAGAACTCATCAAAAATAAGATTTTTTTTCCTAAAGATGATATGGACTTCATATTTGGTGTCTAGGATACTTGGCTGGTCAAAAGAACAAAAATTAAAACTACCGTAATTAAAACGAAATGCAAGCTCAAAATTAATCATAATTTGCATTGTTTTAATGCAAAATTGCTTCACAGTTTTGAATTGTTTTATTTTGATTTTGGGAGTGGATTCTAAAACTAGTACCATTCCCTTGTCGCCCCTCCCACATATCGCCACTCCCACGAACCCAGTAATGAGCTACGCAATGCCTGGGCGAAAGGTGTCCTTTCAGCACACTTTTTATTGTACTGCAGAAGGTAGTGGACAGCTCTGAGCAAGAGCTAAGTGGATTCCAAAGAATTTGGTCTGCTTTGTTTTAATAAATACAGTGGTCTGAGACAGATGTATACAGAGACTTATTAGAAAACCTGGGGTCGATTTCACAAACTTTAAAATGCATCTTTACCCCATCATCAAACCAAAACCAATCGTTAGCTACGACCACCTCTTGACCCCATGTAACATTAATAAAGGGTTCGAATTTTCTAATGCATAATTCATATTGAACACTTAACGAAGTCTTTGATGTCTTTGTGATGTCTAGTTGTAGTCACAAGCTAAACCTTTCGTAGCTATGGTGCATCGTAAATGTTAGTGAAATTGAAAGAAACTTGTATTATTCAGTGATTAGCTGATTTTCTTAATACAATAACAACATTCATTTTAGCTATAGTGTACACATTGAATTACATTTTTTCTTGATGAAAGTCAAACCAAACTCTCATTATTAATAGTCCACACAAAACACTACTTAATTAAGGAAACAGCTTCAAGATGATTTCAGTATAAAATATGCATTAACTTCCTGCTTGTGGGACGGACAGGAGTGAACTTGATTATTATTATCGTTGAGACTGTTTGTATCAAATTTATTAGTTTAGTGGGAGAAATATTTATGTATAATTGTGGTTTTGAACGAAAATAGCACAACCCCCTTAACACCATTTTTGTTTGGTTGAGGTATTTATATTTGACTGTGGTTTTGAAAAAAACAAAAATAATGCATCCCCCGTAACACTTCAATTCAACATATCATTCTGAACAGGAGTCTATTTTCACAGGTGGTCTTCAAGTTATCCAACGGATAATAGGAAAATCAGGGCTATTTTAAGCTGCAGAAATCACCTGGTGATTGAAATGATAATCCCTATTCAATTGACCAAATTGACACCCGGGGTATTGACAGCCAATAAGATTTAATTGTTTGTAAATCATTCAGATTCAATTTTTGCTCTAATGCAGGGGTCAGTTTGAATCTTGAACATCCCTCCTCAAGCCGTTGCCTTTCTTTACCGGGGCTGATTGATTCTTAGGTCAGGATTTCGGCACCACTTCTGGCGCTTCAAGAAATTATAGGCAAAGTTTTGCCCTATATAGTATTGGAAAATGTGATCAGTAAAGCATCTCCCTTCCAATCATTTCAATAGTTTAAGTTTCACTTTGGTTTCATTTCAAGGGTCAGGCTTCAACATATTTTGAATAGCACAAATAAGCATTTCTATGATACTTTCTGTAATTCCCTAAAAAGCAACAATGTTAAAAAATGTGGGTGCACAAGTGGCACTGCACTTTTATTCAGGAATTGCAAAGATCATACAATTTTGAACTTATAAATGATCAAGTTCAATGCTACTCACACCCTGGGGTCGATTTCACAAATGTTAAAATGCATCGTTAACCCAGTAAGACCAGAACCCATCGTTAGCTACGACCACCTCTTGGCCCCACGCAGCGTTAACAAAGGGTTCGATTTTTTTAATGCATAATTCATATATCTTACGATGCAGTGAACACTCACGAAGGGTTTTCACGTCTTTTATGAAGTTTCGAGCTGAACCCTTCGTTATAGCTACGATGTATCGTAATGTTAGTGAAATCGACCCCTGGTCACATAAGCTGCAACGCCGGTATGTCAATGAATGCATGCGATACCCGGTCGGACGCCGGTGGTTATGTGACCATGATAGAAGACATCGTATACAAGCTGCAGGGTTTTGACTTGCAATTAAAATTTTGCGGCATGCTTACGGCGTCTCTGCGGCTTACGGGCACTGGTCTGCTGAATTGACGCCGTAAAACATCGTAACCTCGCCGCAAGAATATGTGACAAGTGTATAAAGCATTTGATTGACACTGTATCAACAACACAATCCACACAAATTTGATATCACTTCACCAACATACATGAAATTTTCATGTCACTCCTTTCCCAATTTGTATAAGGTAAGGATTGCTTCACAGAATGTTAATTAAGACATCACAATAACCAAAAAAATACTGACTTTGAGTTTCGACGTCAATACTGTGTTGAGCCTTGAAGGGGATTGTTCAATATTCAAACTGATTGCAGTATATATATGGTATGTTAGACAATTAGAATAATTTTTAAATATTTTGGCATCTTATACTTGAAAATGGTTAACCCCACCCCAACAACAACAAGAGCCACCCACATACCCTACCAAGAAAAAAAAAACACCTAGCCACATTCTATTAACAACTTTCCCTCTCTAGAGATACAGATCAGTGCAGAGGTATCTCCTGTTCTTTGCCTTTTGCCTCACTGGTATATTGTTTATCCATTTAAAACAGCATTCAAAATCAAAACTATAACATTTGAGAATGAAAAACATGAAATAAACAAAAAGTATCAGAATCAGGCATGAGAATGGATATCTTGAAAAAAGCAGGAAAAGAAAGCATAGTGAGCGGAGCACAAATCGACTGGGGTCCAGGGGGGCCGCCTTATAGGGGTCCTTCAGGGAACAAAGGACCCGGAAGCTAACTGATTTTGGCTATTTTAACCCGGGGGGGGGGGGTACTTAGTACAAAGTGATTATGGGGATGTGCCGCAAACTTGGGTAGCAAAATCAGGCCGTCTGGTATTACAATGGGTCCTTTTTCTTTGCAAAATGTGGTATTTTGATGGGTCTGTTTTCCAAAATTTTCTAAAATTTGCGCCAAAATGGCACAAATTTTGGATTTTTTTCTAAATTTCAAACAAAAATCAGACATTTTGTGCAAATTAGCGTAAATTTTCAGGGAAAATTTCATTTTTTTTATAAACTCGACTCAAAATTTTGGGAATTTGATATATGGATGGGTGGGTCCCTTTCTCTAAATATTGGTATATACATGGGTGGTACTTCAAATTTCCCAGTGGCACACCCCTACCAAAACCAAAATTGAGTACCCCCCCCCCCCCCGGGATTTTGACAAGGCCATTTCATGCAGTAAAAATTAACTAACTGGCTACTATACAAAGTTATTAAAATATCCATCCTATATGGGATTCTCATGCCTGCATTATGTGTTGTTACGTAATTATGACGTCATAAAGTATTTAAGGTAAGAAAATTTCGCCGAAATCTGATTTTCGGCGAAAATTGAAAAAACAAAATCAAAAAATGGCTAAAAAAGTTATAAATATCGGATTTTCATCGAGTGTTTTGCTAATGAATAAATGAAATGGTAGTTCTGACATGTTCTCTAAGTTTAACCTTGTTAGCATGCTGATATTTTACTAAATAGCGACTTTAATTATAGGGGGGCATAGTTACCAACCCCCACCCCTACCGACGGACTTTGACGGCTTATTCTACCCCACCTAAGGTGGTACCTAGACCTTGGACTAAAACCCGGGTACCCGGGTATCCGCCCGTTATTAGCTTATCCGGGTACAAAATATGCCGACCGATTACCCGAACTGGACAGTTTAATCATAGAATTTTGAACCAAAAAATGTGTGTTCAACAACTTATAATAAAATTATCATCTGATCTAAGTAAACATGATAAATCATGACCACAATCGGCGAAAATGTATTTTTTGGTATAATTGAGACAACATATGGTCGTAAATGACCCGTCATACTTCCCGTTCTAACATAAATGCTCAATTATCAATACGGAAAATAATTCGGGTACCCGGGTAGCAAATTACCCGAAAGGTTCCAAGTCTAGACTGTTACCCCGACTTTTTTCATCAAAATGACCGCAAAGGATGTAAAAACATTTACTTAGATGCCCGGGGTCACTTTGTTTTGTGTTTTGTGCCCTTAGGTGGTCGAGGGTTAAGTGTTACTCCTGATTTTTTCATTACCCACAGAGAATAATGATAAAA
>JXSR01S002544.1:37734-51183 GCA_000969725.1 Ophiothrix spiculata
TATGATATACATATATACACGGTTGCTCATATAGTTGGAATAAAAATATGTTTACCACTTTTTATGTAAAGGTCTATTTATGATGAAAATTTCTGGGAATTTATGTTGCTTTTGATCAGATTTGATAGGTAATCTTGTTTGGTGTGAAATTTAACTCCGAATGTGATCAATTTTCAATCATGTACTGGTAAGAGGGCAACAACAAAAATGTGTCAAAAACGTGATTTACAGGTCAAATTTGATTTAACCCCGCCTTCCTCCAAAATAATAAGAATTTCCAGCATATTTTGTGTTTTAAAATTTGACCGCCTTGATCAATTTCAAAAAGTAAGGTGTCATTTTAAAGCTTAAAATATGCTGCAACAGATGAAATGAAAAAATCAAAATTGAAATCATCTGCAAAGTCCCCCCTTTCGGGGTGAGCCATCACATATTTACTAAAATTGGTTTGATACATGCAAAACAGGTCTATTTTTTTCTAGAAACACTATCACTGAATATCTCAGTCGCCGGCGAATGACTTATTATATGCTTCAATTTTTGCTTATAACATTACAAAGATAGAGAATATATCTGACTGGCAGGCTGTACTGATATTTGTAATTTCTTTCCATACATATCCAAAAAGGGTATGTTCAATAGCAAGTCTGCTTTGAAAAACACGATCGTGGCTAATTTGAGTACGCTATTACAAGAAAAATATCAACTCAACCAAAATTGTTTTTTGAGTTATGAAGAAAAACAAACAAACCTAAATATCGTTTCATTGGAGTTGCTCAACCAATCAATTAATTATCCTAAGGAACTCAGTAACTGAAACAATTTGACAGCATATAGGTTTATACTATTTGTGTTTCCATGACAACGCTAGGTGAGATTTTAATCGCTGTATAGTTGGGGTTTTCTTGTAATGGCATTATGTATGTTTCACCAGTAAAAGATGAAATAGACAACAGAAAATGTAGTGAAATTTAGACAAAATCAGCAAATTAGTGATACGGACGATTTTTAAAGGCTTGTGCAACTAGGATGCTTTGTAATTGTGAATTTGAAGGTCCATTTAGGTAGCCCGTCATTGGGGCGCCGAAAGTCACATGTTCCCATGTCGTAAACTGGATCACCACTGAGTGTTGTGGCACCCTGTATTGTCCTACTCTATCTATACCAATAAAAATATGTCTCTGTTAGAAGAATTATATCATAGGTCTATCATTCTAGGCACGTGGCACTACAATGTTCGTCTACGCAAACTGTAACTCCCGGGTGTAACTCCATGGATTTTAACAATATTTGCCTATATAAGTCCAGTTAGAATGCAGAACTGGGTTTATCTTTTATACCACAGGAAGCCTGCTGTAGTAAGAATGATTTGGTGGGCATAAGTTAATTTGACCACAATGGTGGAGTCTGGCTGTTCTTGTACTGGCGTATTCAATTATTTTCATTCTTTTTTCCCCTTATTTACTCAAGGTTGACTTAGTTGGCTTTTAAATGCATTGTTTTCATGGAATAAATGATATGATATGATATGAAATGATATGGTTTCAATAATGACACAATACAATATTGATCAGTTGTTGACACCCAGAAGCACCCCAGTTATGGCTGACCTTTTGGATACATGACATGGCTAGTAGGATTTATCTAGAACCATACCATTCATGGAGAAAAATGAAAGTGATAATGTTTGGAGAAATAACAAAATGATATGCATATATGATTGACTACAATCTCCAGATCGAAATTGCGCAAGTCTTTTATATTGGTAAGATTCGAGCAAAATCCGCCGAGCTGTTCTCAAGAAATATAAATATAGTAAAGAGTGCAGTCTACACCTCCATCCAGTACGATTTTCCACTGTAACTACATTGTGATCTACAAACCCATATCATGACTGATATTTAACCCCAGCATTTTTTGAATAACAGGAAACGAACTTTAATAATGAATAAAACTATTTTTAGGAAAGCAACTACAAATAAAACGATATGGTGTGGTAACACGTTCGAGCTTAAACTGTGTGTATTTTGTTCATATTCACCAGAACGAAGCCTTTTTTTCAAGAACTCTGGTGGACGATGGATGGGTCCCCAAAACTAAAACTGTATTTTTTTCAATTTACTCAATTGTCTTATATTGATATGCGGTATCCATTTCTCATGTTTCCGTGTTTGTTTGTTTTTGTTTGTTTTTTTTCAACTAGATAACATACTACAAAGACTATTTTACCTAGTATAGAAATTATTCCGGTAATAATAAGGAAAGAATTAATCTCTAACTGGACTTGCTTTTTTAAGAGAAAAAAACCTACATGTTGTCCCTGTAACAACACGACTCACCAGCTGAATTTCTCATGTGATGAAAGATAGTTTTGATGGCCAGGTCCCACGAAGCAATTAGCTTTGTCGCAGTCCTCCGTTTTTGTTTTTTCAGTTATGATATTTTTTTCTTGAAAACTGCATTTGATCGTCGCGGGGATCTACAGCTCTTGAAAAAGCACTTTATATTTAGTGTGTTTATTAATGGCAATATCATATTATTAACATTTTTAACCAAGTATAATTCGCTGCCAATGTGGCATCTAGATAGCTTATTTGCATTTTGGATTAAAACTTAAAATACTTTTTGCTAACATATGTAATATCTGGAATAACTTCAACACAACTTGTACAAGCAATAATAGTGAAAATACAAAGTGAAATATTATATGGATAATACTCCACATCTAGATCAAATTTCCTAGACAATTATTCAGTTTTATTTCTGTCTAATTACAACAACTACTTAAAATTCTAATTAAATCTCTACAATCTTACTACGAAGAGTTTCTTAGTGAGTATTTCAGAACTTCTAATTAAAGTCAGGATATCTAGTGACGTCAGGTCTAAGAAATATCTTTGTATCGGCAATGATGTAATTATCTGATACATAAGTTCGCAATTTAAAGTCATTCATTACATTTAAAAATTTATAGTCGTGTTTTAATTTTACCAAAGTCTACATAATCGATGTTGCAGTCCCAGTTATAGTCGAGTCCGACTGGTTTTTGACATTTCTCATACACACACATCGTTTATAAGTGTCAATGAACGCCTTTCTATATCTTTGGCTTGTAAACCCATATATCAACGGATTTATAGCTGAATTCAGTAAACCGGTAACTCTCCCAAGCCAAACAAGCTTGGAGAACAAGTTTTGCTGTATAATAAACGGACCTCCGAATCTAGGAATTATATACCCGAAAAACACAACTGCTGAAAGAGGCATTAAACAAAGAAAAAAAGCGAGACTGTTAATACCTAACATTCTAGCGATAGAGGTATTGGTTTTCACTCGTGCATCTGGTATTTTAGCATTTGTACCTGATTTGAAAGCACGAAGACTTTGTTTAAGTGAACGTATAATCTTAATGTACATAACAGCGTTCATGACTACTGATACTAAAACTAAAGTCAGTCTCAAAATTCTAACGGCGAAGAAACATTTTTCACAGATAGAATTACAGCGATGTACGCGATAAACTTTCTCGACGTTGAATCGTTCTGATGCTTCGTGTGAAAACTCCAGACACATTTCTACAGGTAACGCGTAGTGTAGTCCATCTAGAACAGACATTATAGCTGCAAACGACCAACACATTAAGGTTAACTTAACTGTATGTGCCTTTCCTTTAATTTTTAGATGTGCAATTGGATGACATATAGCCAGGTATCGCTCATACGTTAACAATGTTACTAGTAAAAGAGAGCCGTTGTAAAACAAAGTGGTCAGAACGTATGGAGCAGCACAGCCAATAGAAGATGTTCCCAAATCGCCGAAATCAATTGGATAAGAAAATATGTAACCATAAAGGTATCGGATAGATACTATTACCATTAATGAAACATCTGCAACAGCAAGATTCGCAAGATAAAAGTTTGTGACTGTACGCATGCGGTGAAGGCAAATAAAGACCAGGAGAAACGAAGCGTTGCCTAATATACCGACAAATGCGACCGTCGGTACACAGATAGTAGCAAAAATCACCTTGCTGGTATCATACAGGAATCTTGATGCGGTCTCAGCATCGATATGTAGGGTAGATGCACAGATAGCTTTGGTGATATTTCCGTAATCCATTTTGATATGTTGAACGGTTGAAAGTGCAGAATCATCCTTATGTAAGCTCTTATATACTCTAAAGATTAGCGTTTTGATTCCCAGATGTCTTTGTCATTCTTAATTGACCCGACACCTTTCTATGCAGAATTAATCTTTACAGTTGATAATTATACAAATAATTTGCACTCTATTAAAGGTCAGTTCATCTTTTTTTTTTTTCTTGAATGGAGAATTTGCAATTCCAGCGACATGTTTTATAGGTCAATGAGCAAGAATACATATCTTGAAAAACCCTTGAAAAGTAATCGCATTTCCATAACTTAAGAAATCATTTTAAGTAAGTAATAATGGAATTCAATTCAGCGTTTTAATTTCCCTTGTTGATCAATGATAACATCATCCTCGACCCGAAATCTTTATATGCAGAATTAATCTTAACCGTACATAATTAGATAGGTGATTGACACTATATTACGAGATCAGTTGAAGACAAATGATTTTTCTTTATATATAATTACAAAACAAAATACATGTTGTGAGGTCTAATCTTTTTGTATTATTTATTTCATGTTTTTCTTTCAAACTCAAGTTCATTAACTATAAAGTCAAACTAATATTTTTCCTCTGAAATTCCCTTGTGGATATGCGCTAAATACGCAATTTTCTGAAATTAAACATCATGAATTGCGTAAAAGTAAAGCTATTGATAACTTAAGGCCATGTCACACATCACCGTACCGTGTGAATAACGTACTAACGTACACTGGTTTGGTAATCAATTACATGTATTTTAATGACCAAACCAGTGTACGTTATTAGTTCGTTATTCGTGCGTTTCGTGATGTGTGACAGAGCCGTTATATGCAAAGGATCTTGAAAAGAAATGATATTTGAACACCACAATATAATACTAAACGTGAAAAGTACAAAGTTATTTTAAACAATGGCTTTAAAAAGATAAAAGATTTGAAAAATCAAATGCAATGAACAGTTAACTTGTTTATTTTATTATATAGAGATTGATATTAACAATAATATGAAATAATGATGAATTTGTTCAGCTGAGGCAACAGAAAATATAGGACATTCACCTCTACTAACAGATTCTATTCAAATGAAAATGCTGAAGTTGACGAGAGTGATTTGAAAATATAGACCATTGCTATAATTGGCATACTCCGGCCGTTGATGGGGTAAATCCACAGAATCGGCTTACGACGCATATCATTTTCTGAGAGTTGGAACTAAGAACGAGGCCAAGTATGGTCAAGATATATCATTTTAATCACTCAGTACCGTTCTGCGTCTAAAGTCGGAGGGTTTCAATCAAAATTGGCAGGCATGTTTGTCAGACCAATGACTATATATCTATAATTTCTTGACCGGTTCCTGTCTCTACTTTGGGTTCCCGTCGGATTTTTTGGTTCCACATGAAAAATGCGATTACTCGACTTTAGTAAAGGCAATTTCAACAAAACGTTGTAGGAATGTTTGTATAACCAATAGCTATCCAAATGCTACTTTTAAGTTTCTAGTTTAGGTTCCCGGCATGCTTTTTGGCTCCACACAAAAATGTCATAACTCGACAATAATACATCCAATTTGATATAAATGTTTGTCAGCGATCAGTGGATATTTATCCGAAAAAAATTGTTGTTTCCTGCTTTCGTCTTTGATTTTCGGCGTTTTTAGACATATTATAACATTTTTCATATGGAGGCAAAAGCAGCCGGGAACCAAAAACCAAAAAGCAGGAAACCATCCAAAGAGTAACAGATGGTTAGTCATTGGTCAGACATATATTTTTACTAAATATGATTGACATTGCTTATATTTTACTCGAGCTATGACATTTTCTGTGGAGCCAAAAACACACCGCGACCTAAACCTAGAGACAGCAAACCAACCAAGAAGTAAAAGGTTGATAGGCATTGGTCATACAAACATTCCTATAAAGTTTTGTTGAAAATGCCTTTACTAAAGCAGAGTTATAGTATTTTTCGTGTAGAGCCAAAAACCTGCGAGGAATATCTTAACCATACTTGGCCTCTGATTTCTGATTCCTGTGGATTTATCCCATCAACGACAGGAGTATATATGACAATTATAGGTTTAGGAATGGTCTATAGATATATAAAAACCCTTTTTCTGGCATTAGATATTTTAAAAGTAAGTTTGTGAAAAGTAAATAATTGATATAAAACAAAATGGCTACCATTGAATCGTTCTGATTGGTTAATCTTGTTTCAAACCATTCCGACGTATACGTATAATTCAATTCAATTCAATTCAAAATTTATTCCAATATCAATTACATGTTCAAACAATCAAGCAGATTTTCAGCTGTAAAATTTGATCGCCTTGATCAATTTCAACAAGTTAAGAAAATGCTGTAACAGATGAAATTATAAAAATCAAAATTGATATAATCTGCAAAGCCCCCCCCCCCCCCCCCCCCCGCTTCCCTTTCGGGGTAAACGTGCGTTTACACTGTGACGACTTGTCCTCGACAAAGGGTAACTTATTCAAAAATTACAAAATTGTGGACGGCAAGCGACGACTAAAGATGAAAAATTAAAATTTGCTGGCTGATGGTTATTTCCTTCTGCGGTACTATGACGACAAGTAACAAAGGGTTGCGGAAACGGACACTTACTAACAGGCTTAAGGTCAGTATTTGCCGCCTCACTACGTTGCTTACAGTTGTTCGTCGACGAGAAGTCGTCACTCAACGTCAAGCCAAACTCTTTTTTTATTACTAAGTCTCCGTTTCTTTTAGCACCCACTCGTCACTTGTTGACGTGTTGTCGCTGAGGGTCGTTACTATCCGTCAACAAACTTTGATTTTTCATCTTTACTCGTCGCTTGTCGTCCAGGAATTTGTGATTTTGGAATACGTTACCCTACGACGAGGGCATGTCGTTACAGTGTAAACGCACCTTTACCACCCGCACAAATACAGGCTTTGATGCCGATGTCATGAATTCTACAGTCCTACCCATTCATTGTCCGGGTACCTATATATTTGTATAGTATGTACTTTGTACGTGTATCGAATATCGATCACACATTAAGGTCACGCTTTACTCCGTTGAAGTCAATGGAGGGGGGGACAATGTACCATTCATTACACCGGTCACCAAGTCACGTTATAGTTGCAGTGACACGTAGTCAGCCTATGTTCCTTAACGTCATCAAAGGTCGTTGCAAGCCGTCTAACTAGACGTTGTTTACAGTTGGAAGTCGTCGGTAAGTCGTTGCCCAACGGCAAGCCAAAGTCTAAGTTTGTTACTAAGTGTCCGTTCCTTTCCGCAGACCTATGTTACTTGTCATAATAGTGCCACTGAAGGTAGTTACCATCCGCCAGCAAATTTTAATTTTTTATCTTTAGTCGTCGCTTGCCGTCCACATTTTTGTAATTTTTGAATACGTTACCCTTCGTCGAGTACAATTCGTCAGAATGTAAACGCACCTTTAAGTGATCTCACTGTCAAATGAAACTTGATGTGATGAATGATATAGCCCGGGATCGTATGGTGCGTTAACACTATCGTTACTATCAGCTACTATCAGTAGGTGTCAGTTGCAAATACGTTACCTTCCGTCGAAGACAAGTCGTCATAGTGTAAACGCACCTTGATGAATAAAATAAAAGGTGAACCATTTTCATGAAATATAAATTTATTATACATGTATATATTTGCAAACGAACTACACTGTTTCAGTTGAAAATTTAACGGCTTGATTTTACAGCTTTGTTTCAAAGTGAATAATGCGTAAAGCTACGCAAAATTGACTCCCAATACACAACAGCAGTTCACCTAAAGCTTTCATGATTCAAACGATATAACTTTATTCAAATCTGTGCCGAAAGAGTAACGAAAAGTACCCATCTAATTTGTAGTGTCACTTTCAATTAAAAGTTACTAACGTATTCCTATTACCAACTGCAATTGCAACTTCCGTTTTGCGATCTCCAAAGAAGATCAGCTTTATTATATGAAATTTTAAATCCCTATACAAGATAGTTAAAGTGGTATCATTACCCTAGAAATCGATATAATGGATTTTCTTAACAAGCAAACCGACATTAAACTAACAGGTCTCATTAACCGTCTTGAAACAATTCAAAAAAGCGATCAAATATAATATGATACGAACACATGAGACATTTTCTCTTAAAATGGAAATAGACAGCAATAATCCGTGCTAAATTAACAACTCAAAAGATTTTTTTTTCTTGAAAGGGTTCATTCAGAAACAGAGCACACAAGTAACCTATCTTTAAAATAACGCCAAAGGAAAATATATACTGTCGTTTAGCAAAAAGAAAACAGCACACTTAGCACACTGACAAATGAGCCGTAAATGCACATGCGTGTCAAAGTCGTAATTTGGGTGTTACCTATATGTAAGCACTCACGAAATTATACATGTAACACTTTAAAATCTAAATTGCCTTGATAAAATCTTAAAAACTGAACTTTTTCCAGAAAATAATTCATTAAGATAGACAATTGTCTACCTTTAACCGGACAAAGGTAGACAATTGTCTACCTAAACAGGATTTTTGAATCTTTTTCTGGAAAAAATTAAGTTTTTAAGATTTTATAAAACCATTTTAGATTTTACTACACTCTTAGAAGGCCGGGATCAAATATACGAGTAGTTTTCGGGATCATTTTATTTTGATCCTTTAAGGATCACTTTTGATCCTTTAAGGATCACTTTTGATCCTTTTGCGGATCAATATATACAAATGGATCAAATTCACAATGATCATTTTTGATCCTTTTTTAGGATCATTTTATTTGTATCCTTTTTGATTACAATATCAAAATTTTGATCCGTATTTCTGGTTTACTTTGATACGGAAAGGATGAGCTCATATTTGATACCGCGTTTGGATCCAACGTATCTTTTGTTTCATATTTGAGTACAACCCAATATCCACTACACAGCGGGGAATGTATACAATGGTGTAACATATATAAATACGTTGATATCATCACACAGTCCGGCGTGGTCGAGTGGTTAGAGCGAATGTCTCGTAATTACCAGCAGGTATGAGTGCGGCGTGGGTTCAAACCCTGCTAGCGTCACTTCAGTGTGATGTTTTTTGCAGGTCTTTTTTATAAGAAATATTTGATCCTTTTTCGGATCAAAAATTTTGATCCTTTTTTGGGGATCACTTTGATCCTTAAAGGATAAGCTCATATTTGATACATAAAAAGGATCAAAATTGATCCTTTTTGTCTCATATTTGATACTTTCTTTCTAAGAGTGTATGTTATGTATATACAATATATGTTATTATATCATGATTACAGTGATTTGAGCTGTACAATAGTTTGTAATATTACACGGCATGAAACAAACCTGTGAGATATCATGATATAAAACAAATATTGAATGCCTATGCACGTGCAATAGTACAAAATATATCATTCGGTCAAATTTGGACTGATCTATTTCACTCGGCTACGCCTCGTGAAATAGAAAAGTCAAAATTTGACCTCATGATATATTTTGTACTATTGCACTTTCAGGCATTCAATATTTGTATACTATAATAAGTAGTCGTATAATGACATGATTTGTTCCACATATGTCTAGCAAATCCATCAGTCCAAGGAATGTTGGTTGATTTTTTACCGCTTCTGCGCCAGTTTTCATTTCAAGACAACACATCCAGCAAACGTTGATTTGTTCATGTTCTATTAATGCAAGGTACGCTTTGCCCAAGAACTTGCAAAAAAGAAAAAAGAATAAAAGAAGGATTGTAGTCCGTAGTTAGGTGCACAGTTTTTTCAACCAGAATGGTATCATTAGTCTCACGGGACTATTCAATTATGCCACATGAATCCACTTCCAATATAATCTTCAGATTTTTTCAGTTTCAGTTTTCAGTTTCAGTTTATTTTCTCCGAATATTACAAATAATAGGTAATATTAAGAGAGTATGGAAGGATAATCAAAAAAGAGCAAAGGTCGTATAAATGTTTGATTACCCTGAATAAATTGAACAAAATATACTTTAAGCTTGAGGTAAATATATAAATATGATATTAAATATAAAAGATTAAAATCTGACGATTGTATGCACGGACGGCTCTTTTTGGAGCCATCGGATCAGAGAGAAAGAATCTTACGGGATTCTTATCCTTTCTTTGTCAGTAACACATTGGTCTCTTTTATTGCTTACAACACCACTCTGCATACTTGTAGTAGTCAATGTTACAAATAGGATACGTCTTGTTTTAGATAGGTCAAGGGAACAGATATTTTCTTTTTTCTTTCTTTGGGTATCGAATATTGTTTTCTCGAATAGGACGTCCCGCGTATTCCCCATTTTTTGTATATTCACAATTCTTGTGCTTACTTTAAAACACCAGGGAAGTTTCATTACAAAAAAATGTTCGGAAATACGAAAAATATCCGTATAATTATTTTGCGGACAATCAACAGAAAATATATGAGAGCAATCAACATGAAATATAGGGCTTACTAATCTTTGAACGTCTTTATCTCAGTTATACGTCTTATTACTCCCTGACAACCTTTGACGGACCATAACTTGTTTTCTGGAAAAAGTTCAGTAAGGTGTCATTTTAATCCTTATAGCATTGTTTATGCAAATATATATTTTAAAAGTGAAAACGAAAGGTTGCATTTACGGCTACTTTGGTATGGGCGGTCACATTTGTCTATTAAAAGTGTATTTCTACCTTGATTTCTTTTTTCTTTTCAAGTCTGAGATTACAGCATTGTTTTGATAATAATTTTGGCAGCTCTGTGCAGTCAACACACTTTTTTGTCTTGATTTTTGGGGTCTTCTTGTCTCAAAGGTTTAATTTTAGTTTCATTTTGACAGATAATGGCAATATTATAATAGTAATATATTATAATAGTATAATCAATATCTTGGTTTAGGCAATTTTGAATAAAAACGCCTAAACGAAAAACATAGCAAAACCCCCAAAATAAAGTGCATATGTTAAAACATGTTGAAACATTTGCCATTATTTGTGATAACATTTTATGTGTCTTTAACCAGTTATTAAACTTGTTTAAATCGTATACATTTCGAAGCAAATACAGACGAATAAAGATAAACTAAAATAAGAAATCATTTTCAGATCGTGCTATCCGCACAACTGATCCCATTCTTTGGAACTCGCTTCCAAAAAATATCAAAGAATCCATATCAATCAAACAATTTCACAATAAACTTAAATAATCTTTTATTCTAAACTACATTCATGATTAAGATATTTCTGGCCTTTTTTTTTCTTTCGAGTTCATTGGTATCCTTGTGCCTGTCTTGTTTGTTCGTTCGGATTTGTAGGGTTTTTTATTGTAAGGGGTAGGCTATTTTCTGGCCTTATTGACTTTCCGGTCTACTCCTCCATTTGTGTTTTTTTGCTGTTATTTTGATGTGTTGTAACCTTTTTGAATGGAAATAAAGATTACAGATTACAGATTACAGATAACTAAAAGTTAAATCACTACATACCCATTTGGCTGGGTTTCGCAGCACTAAAATAACCTTTAGTACTTTATACCAATATTTTCCCTTGAACGCATTCTTCACATTTCAAAACAAAACTAACATTGATCATTCAAGTCGTGAAAATACTTTTAACCCGAAGTTTTAATCATAATTACACATTTAAAATGTTTTAAATCATTGTTTCCAACATTAAATACTCTTTTTCAGCTTAACTCTGCGTATTTGTATTTTCTCCAAATCATTCATGAATATTTAATCGAAAAAGACATCTTTTTGAACGAACTAACTTGAATATTTTCAGTGAACATTTTCTTGATGTAAATGGTACTTGGAAATTGCATCTTTGGAATATATTTTTTTTTATATTTCTTGCCTAAAATATGGAAGAAGATGTAGCAAAAGTTAAAACAGTTTTACTAAGTTATTTGTTTTGTTCATTTTTCATGATCAACCAACCTAAAACGATCTATATATAAAACTTTATACCTCCCACAGTAAGGCCTCAAACCAAATTTCTTACTTTGAGAGAATCACCTATGAAATACGGTACATGTTTATTGGTTAATCTTATTATTTTGTTACTGTCAAAGGAATGGAGCATAATTGCTCTGCCCGGAAGAATAAAAAAGATAGAGTAGTAAACGTTGGGAAAGCATAACATTGCAGTGTTGTTTTGATTTTCCAGTCAGTTTATGACATTTCTGTGCAGCCAGCACGCTTCTCTGTCTTGATTGTTTTGGTTTTTACGTTTCTCAAAGTTTTAACTCATTGTAGTTTGAATCAGAAATGTCAATTTAGCTCAAACAATAGTAATAAACCAATAACAGCATCTTCGTTTACGCTTATGTAAGTAGTTTTTAAAAACGCATAAACGAAAATATATAAAATCCCACCCACGAAAAGGTTTAAAGGTTAAAACAGATTTTATTAACGGATAAGATTTTTTAACGAAAAGAAATTACCCACTTAAGGCTACAGTCCCTAAAAACATCTCACTCGGCTGAATGTCATGTTTACTGCAAGTTTTTACCTTCTTACACCTATCAGAATATCACAATTTTTGGCGTACATATTGCATAGAATCTCTCGTTTATACATGCAACTTTACTAGAGATTTCACGTCCATTATCAAATTCAAAATGACACCTAAAGACTACTTCGAAAACGTTGACCCTTTTTCGCCAAAACCTCATAATTTCATGATGTTGAACAATTCGACTGGTTTCAAATTTTGACAGATTGTAGGCTTGATACTTCTTATTGAATTACAAACAATATTTTATAAATATGCTGAGTTGATTTTGAATGATAATGTACAAACCCGCGCTGTTTTGCCCGAAAATCCGGACGTGAATTACGACTCTGAGTTCGCCCTGTTTGAGCTGTGAATTGCCTGTTTTAAGTATCTACATTACATTTTGTCTGATATGCACATTCGCATAATTTACTTACAAATTGAGCATTCCAATGAGGCAAAAATTGCAATTTTTATGTAAACAAAAGAAAAATACGGCATTCTAATGTTTATGTTTTAGATTTTAGTTCACGATCTCAACGCTACCTTGATAGCTCAGCAGTAGATCCCTCGCTTTGTAATGCATGACTAACCCCTGCCATTATCCATGGTTCGAGTCCCCGCAAAGGTGGTGGAAACTGTTTATCTTTTCATGATTAAAAAATAGTTAGGATTCACATTTTCCTGAGCAGATGGATTCCCTTTACCCTTAACTAAAACTCCTGGGGCCGTATTCCAGAACGATGTTTAACTCTAAACATTAGTCTAACTCGTAACTTAGACTAACGTTTAACTAAACGCAATTCCAAAAGAGTTGATA
>JXSR01S002546.1:0-13455 GCA_000969725.1 Ophiothrix spiculata
CATTGAACTAAGAAAACATATAGAATGATGTGAATAAGTACTAGTATATGCCATATCTGATGATATCGCTGGGGTATAAATTTCAATTAAGACAGCCCACAATTTACGCAGGATTTATTAGCGTATACCACGTCTACTTATATATGAAATAAATTTTGGATGAAATAGATGATCGGAAAACAAAACAGAATATACTTGTCGGAGAGATAAAATTCAATGCGTGTAACAGTCGATTATAAAAGTTGCGTAAAAAACCCCACAAATTTTCTTATCATATAAAGATACTTTCCCCAAAGAAGAGTGGTTTATCTATAACCATTTGATATGCAAAGGTTAATAAAATCCAGGAATAAGTTGATTCTTTAGGAAGCCTTCAGGCGGTGGCGGACAGGCCATTGCCACTGCCAATATTCACGAGACACCGGCAATACCGGCCTGTCATATGAATATTAACGACCCGTAAACCCCGCCCGTCAACTCCGATATTTGGTCATAAATTACAACACGTGACCAGAACGAACCTCGATCAGTAATATAATAGGAATGACTGTACAAAAAATGAGTTTTTAACAAGAAGAAGTGAGAACGTGTGAACCCCAACGGATTTAGAGTAATATTATTATGTTTAATTTTGTGACATTACTTTTGTAATTTATTTGATCAATGTAAACAAATGAGTTTTTGTAATATTTTCAATACACAGTTCGTGGCTCTGCCAATTGCGATACACGTAAAATTCATCCCTAAATTGGCGTTTAGAAATCACTCAGCCTAAATCAAGTAAATCGTGTCCTCAGCCGCCTGGGAAGCCTTGAATGCTGCGATATATTTGAAACTGCTAATTTTTGTGCATGTAGTTTTAAGTGCACATTGCTTCTGCAGGCTTTTTTGGCTAAATATATTACGTATTTAGTACTTACGTAAATATATATGACGTCATTTCCTGATTGAATAAGATCGTGATTCAAAAAAATGGCCACCAGACGGTGGCGTAACATGTCGGATTGTCATTTACCTTTGGTTTAGAAATTATTTGTTCTGTAGCAAAATGTTGTTGGTAAATACTCAAGAGAGTAATTTTCCTTAATCAAATACATCAATGTGCTAATGCTTTACTTGAATTGTGACTTGAATTACTTCATTCTGTTCGGAGTATACAAGCGGGATTAACAGGCAAATAGAAAATATAACACACAAAATAGCCTGTCGTATATGATAATACCCTGCATCTGGTGAAAGTGGAATGAACTCTAAAAAAACTTATGGTCCTGACGCTTTGTAAATTGCTATCAACATTCAAGAGATCCATAACGCAACGCAACTTTTCCTACACAGGTGCAATTAGGTATATTACAGTTTGGAAAGACATACAGGGTGTCCCAGAAAAAAAAACCTTACAATCTTTGCATGTAAGTTCGTGGAGTTTAAGGGGAGACACGTAAACTAATCGGTAACAGCTTGCCGTTATCTGAACGAGGCGGTAAAGTACAATAAATTATTTTGGGCATCTTGCAGGAACATATTCAATTTGATGCTTTAAAACCATAAATATAGTACACAGGCACACAACCAAATGCCAGGATAAGACGAATTATGGATATGTGTAAGATTAGGGGAGAAAAATATTGTTCCGACTGGTGCAGATATCTGAACCACATTGCCGATTAGTTTACGTGTCTCCCCTAACGGATAGTTAGAAAGTATATCGATTGAAATGAAACAAACGGTATCTGTTTTTTTCTGGGACACCCTGTACAGGGTATCCTAGAAAAAAAATACAATCTTTGCGTGTAATTTTCTTGAGTTCAACGGATAGTCAGAAAGAATGTAAAGATTGCATTTTATAGCAATGAATTGATCTTTTAGATACCGTTTGTTTCATTTCAATCGGTAGTGTACAACACAAGTAATGTTTTATCAAATGTTTAGGTGGATTTTTGTCTGGTCCAATTTGATGATTATTGGCCATAGAGTAGGCGTGTTTCTAAATGGAATAAAAATGGGTCACCTTGGAAACTTTATCATATCTGTCTTATTTCTGCTTCAAATTTGTTCATTTATTCAGCACAGATAAAAGAGGGCAAGCATATTATAAATTAGTAAACATTGTTACGGTTGAGTAAGTAGATCAATGACAATACTCAATAGAGCTTCATTCAAGGGGGACTTAGAAAATCGTGACATTTGACCAGACAATTTTACAATCAAATATTTGACAAAGCATAACTTTTGTTGTACACAACCGATTGAAATAAAACAAACGGCATCTAAAAGTTGATCAAATTTGTTCATTTGTCAGAGAGCATGCATATAATATGCATAAAGCTATAAAGGGCTATAAAATGCAACCTTTACACACTTTCTAACTATGCGTTAAACCCAAGAAAATTACATGCAAAGATTGTAAGGTGTTTCTTCTGGGACACCCTGTATATCAAGGCTTAGACTTAACAAAAATATAGAAAACAAATGATAACTTTGACACGGTCTGAAAAAGACGCATGTAGTAAACTTTTATCATATGGTATATCTTGTATAACATAGTTTAGGTGTAACTCCTCAAGTTTTTTGGAGACTCCTTTTTCTCATTATTCGAGATGTTTTTGAATCATCTTAAATATAATAAGATTCGCTGATATGGGCGCACTACACTAAATAACTAGCACTCGCAATCCGGCATTTCTAAAATCGGCAAAATTGACTGCACTTCTAAAATGAGGACTTCAAAACGTACGGAAGGGCAATATGTTTGGTCAATATTTTGTTCTAATTTATAAAGTAAGGTTTATTTAACCCTTGTCTTACCAACGTATTTTTTGTAACGTTTGTTATCAAGGGGGGGTGGTTACCCCCCCCCCCCCCCTATGAAATTGAAATTGGAGTGCTAAAAGTTGCTTTGCTTTATACCATATTATATGGTAGGGTCTCCTCTATCCATTGACACCAAAATCATAGAAATCGGTCAAGGCGTTACGTAATTATGACGTCATAAGTACTTCCGAGTCGGAAAATCACGATTTTGGGCAAAATGGCCATCAAATCGAAATTTTGCTGTAAAAGTTCAAAATATCGGAATTTTACCGGGTTTTTTGCTTATAAAGAAGGGAAATGGTGTTTCTAATATGTTCTGTAAGTTTTAGGTGAATACCATGCAGATATTTTTCAAAATGGCGACTTAAAATTTTCTCAGGTGGCAACCACCACCCCCCCCCTACCTTCCGACTTTGACGAGATACCCTGACCCCCCTGAAGGTGGTACCTACGAATATTTTTCGCTAAAATGACCGCAAAGGATGAACTTACAATTGCCCAAAACCCCTAGGTCATATTCGTTTGCGTTTTTATGCGACAGGGAATCATCCGTTAGGGGGGGTGGGGGTGGTAACCACCCCCCCCCCCCTTTGTAAGACAAGGGTTAACCCTTGTTAAAGATGCTCTGATGCCATTTTTGATCTCCAGATTACTTTGGTAAAATTTAAAGGGTTTTCCTTAATTTGCGCTCGATTCTAGTTATACAAAATTAGGCTGTCAGTGATAGGGGGCGTTATTACTTCAGCGTCCAGTATTTTGAATTTTTTGCCTTGATACTTTTATCATCATTTTGTGTTAGAAGAGATCTTAATCATCTGAGAAAAGGCAGTGTTGAAGCAACCAGTTGCTTTATTATTGAGTTTTCGGGTGTTTTTAGGAAGCCATTTTGTACAGTAAGTCAATAAAATAAATAGTGTTATAATTACGTCATACTATAAATATGGCTATATAATATGTGACGTCATTTCATTCACGAGCGCTCTAAAAGATCGTAAAAATGGTTCATACTCACGCAGTAATAATAATAATAAAAAAAACTCCTTTAACAAAATATAAAGGGCGAATAAACATGCTGAAGTTATGTATAGGCTACTTCGAGGAGTTGCCATTTTTACCATGCATTATTTGGGCAGAGATACAACGGTTTGCCCAGTATAATGTTTATTCTTCTTTATTATAGAATTATTTCTTTGAATAATAATGTAAAAATGATGTAAATGATCTCAAGAGCATTCACCGATTATGTCTTGTTCTGTTTTTTCTTCTGAATAATACATAGTGACTCAAGTTAAGACAAAACGTGGCGTTTACGTGTTTGAAACACCTGTGACTCAAACATCATTGAAATATGTTTCTGCACTGCATACATCGAAAAACAAAGAAAAACTTACGACTGTAGCCATCACAAAATACCAAAAAAACAAACTAAAAATCATGTTCGATAATAAAATATGTGATGGCTCACCCCGAAAGAGGGGACTTTGCGGATGATATCAATTTTGATTTTATCCTTTCATCTGTTACAACATTTTCTAAAATTTGACACCTTACTTGTTGAAATTGATCAAGGCAATCTTTTTTCCCTTTATTTTTTGCTGCCTATTTTCGTCAGTTTCTCGAAAAGTGTTCTGTCGCAAAGTCACCCTTTTCGGGGTAAGTCATCACATTTATGCTCTTAAGAGTTGTGGGTGGTCCTTTTGATTCGGTAGTATAGTCTACTAATCACTTGTGTGTGTAAGTTCCACTATGTTCTATTCATGTACAAGTATATACAAACCACTTAAGCTTCTTTTGTCTCACGTTGTAAGTTTAATGATATTATTTTGGGTTATACGTTTCATTCTTCCTTTTTGGAATGAGAATGAGCCAAAATTCATTCCACTTGTTAATCACGTTCAACCAGAACATTAGTTTATTCTCTATGCATCAATAACATTAACATTACTTAACCGTGAAGATGTTTACGGGAGAACACCTTATTCATATAATCATGAATATATAGCACCTCAATGCTTTTGCGACTGTAGAGATACATTAAAGGTATTCGGAAGGTTAACAACCGCATTTGTGTAATTGAAATTCAACTTATACATGACCTTGAGTTTGCAATATAGGTAGGATACACTATCTGCCCCTACAAATATTTCTATATTTCTATTGTGCTCAATTTACAGGGTACTTGTTTAGATACTGAATGTTTGCTGTCGGTATTTTCATTGCGACTTATAAAGTAGGGATATAAATTTGTAAAAATACAAGACAAATTGCTACAGATTAGAATTGAAATGAAATAAAAATATTATGACATTATCCTGCTTTTGCATAATAAGTTTCAAATGCTGTTATAATTACGTCATACCAAGAATGTATATTCTTTTTGAACCAAATTAACCACACAAATTCTATTACTTTAAGGAGTTGTAATTTTCATCTCACACTATCTAGGCGGAGATACAATGGTACAATATTAAGTCTTTTATTATATAGTTGTTTCTTTAAATAATATATAAAAATGATGTAAATGTTCTTAAGATCATTCACCGATTATGTCTGGTACCGTTGTTTTTATTTTGAATAATACACATTCACGTGTTTTAAACACGTATGACTGGAACATCATTAAAACATGTTTCTTCATACATCGAAAACAACAAAAGACTTAGGATTGTAGCCTGACACTCACATTATATTTCAACCTGCATCTTAATAAACAGAAAACACGCTTGTCGTCTTCAAAATGGCTATAAAATCTAAATATTATGAATTAAAAATAAAACATATTCAACAATAAAACAAATCCGTTTTATTATAATTTTTCACAAAGCAAATGATTGCTCAAAGTTTATCATTTATTTCTGAAATGACATGAGGTAACATTCCATGTAGTGCAATATTATTTCTATCTTCTACAACCATATTTATATTTATATCCATAACCCTAACCCACTCCGTCCCTTCTTTTAAAAACAACCCTCTGAAAAATTGGCAAGTTAAAAATGATGGGTTTCCACCTGGATTTGAACCCTGTACCCCCTCGCACCACAATCCCATTTTCACTACTAAGTAAATGTCAAGCCACTAAATTCTAATTGTGTTAGCCAAAGTGATACTCCCTTTGTAATATTTCTGGAAAACGCAAAACGTATTAATATTAGTGTTCATTCCGAATACCCAATTTGATAACAGAACGGTATATACTTAAGGGGGATTTCGAAATACTATTTCGGTAGGTTCATATTCTTACTTTTAAACGTTATCTGTACAACGGTTTGGTTATTTTTGATATTAAATGAACTTTAAGGATGAAGCATCAATCAACTCTTTAACTGAACGATTAAAATGACACATTTTTGTGGTTTTTATTTGAAAAACAAGATGAAACTAAATTAAAAGAAAAATGACTATGCATGAATTTCAAACCATAGTGCATTCTCATACATTCTTTTGAAATATCTAATATAAGAGAATTACAGGATACTCTTTGTTGAGCAATGCTCAAGAGGCGGATATTATATTTCAGAAAGGTGTTTGTATTTTAGGAAACAATGTGACTAGTGTTGACATTGTATATCCGCAGTGGTTCTGGATATTAAGCGAGTTAATACTGGTGTTACTTTAACCTGCCATGCTATTCAACGGTAAGAAAGTATGCAGTTGTATAATAATCTTAACAATACATCTGAAGACAAGAGGGTACATTTCAGCAATTTTTAAATTGCTGAAAAGCTCTTCAAGATAACTTATTATCATGAATGTATTATGTATAGTATTGCATGCTGTACTTTTGTACAAATAGTAATGGCATATAATTATTAACTTTTACCAGAAGCAATGCTTACTCTGAATCATATTATAAATTACTCTTTAATTCTTGTATTAGTTTTATTTGAGTGTACGACAACTGGTTTAAGCTGTTATAGCCTTAATTGGTTTTAAAACAATGAAACACACCAACATAAAAATCAGAAATCAGCAATCATGGTAATTATTTTCATCATTATATCTGATTAGTAAATCGGCTTTCATGTGGCATCAAAAATATACTACTTCTGACATTTTTGGGCCGTTCATGAGATATACCCCAAACATTCAAATTATGGCAGTTAAACAAGAATTCCCTTTCAAAAAGTCAGATTTGTTCTATCTTACATATTCTTATCATGTTATAAAACTACTTTATAGGCATTGTTTTGCTAAGAATTAATGACCATATTACGACTGATTCTAATACAATTTTTTTTATTAATTTGCATAATTGTAACGTGCACTTCATGTAAAATGGCTAAAAAAAGAAATTTTATGATGAAAATCATTGTTTTGATGACAATGCTGGAAAATTATGTCACGTATGTGAAGTTACTAATTAGAAATGTCATAGTTTTCCCAATTCTTGTTCATTTTTATTGGCATGTAAATGATACATTCATCAGATATACGATATTTCAACAAAAATTCCCATTATAAAAAGAAAGATTTGTCTTACAGTAAAATATTTCTGGTGCTAAAAATCTTGCTTGTTGGGCATTGAAGTTCATTGTTTTGTCAATTAATAATTACAATAGTTAAGTGATGATTTTAAAACAATTTTTCTTTTACATTATTTGCATAATTCTAACGTGCACTTGATGAAAATGAGCCAAAAATGAACATTTCATGTTGTAAAACCTTTTATGATGACAATACTGGAAGTAACTTCATGTAATGATTATAATGAAGTTTTTTTTTTTCTTTTCCACAAGGCACACACACTGGTGCCTTATGCTTTTATTATATTGTTCTCAAGATGTAACTATATGATGAAAACATGATAAAAACAATCAGTGATACAGGTAGATAAATCACAAGGAATATATGCAAAAAAGTAAATTTCACATGAGCAATGATACATTGAAATTAACAGATTCAAGTAATGATGGAATTCCATTTTTTTTGTAATTCTTCCACTCTATCATTTCTCTCTGCAATATATTTTTCAACTGTATAGATGTTCTTTTAAGAACATAAAAGTTGCTTCTTAAATGCAGTTATATTCAGCCTATAATTATTACACCTGGCATTATAAATATATTGTTTGGCATGTAAGATAACAAACATTACACGTTACTTGCCTTAAACTTTTGTACCACTGATTTTGACATTTCACCGGTAATAAATCATCCAATGTTTAGCCCACCCACTACCATGTGGTCTACTTTGAGGGTTGTGAAGGACACAGTAATGCCCTCAAGGCATATTCATGTCCTTCAAGGTATTAAAAAATGGTAACTAAGTGGGATGTGGACTAAATATTTGATGATTTATTACCGGTGAAATGTCAAAATCAACGGTACAAAAGTTTAAGGCAAGTAACATGTAATGGTTATAAATACTGTTATCAGGATCTAGAATACCAAGTATAACATCTTTTATAGTCAAAGTAACATTCTTCTTTAATATGTGACGCTGAACCTCTTTCCAGAACTGAGAGGATATATCACACTGCCAAAATAAGTGTGGAATGCTTTCGATTTCAGCATTACATAAAGTGCATAAGTTGGAATCAACATAGCCAAATTTATGTAAATTTTCATTAACACCAATATATCTGTGCAGAATCTTATTGAAAATAACGAAGTTTAGTCAATTGGGAGAAGAACATTGGAATTCTATAAACTTCACTCCAATCTATGTTCATATCCTCAAAGATATCAGCCCATTTTTCCTCGCATTTGGGAGTTTTGAAAAGCTTATCTACACACAGACGATGAACCAATTTACAAACTTTTTTACTGGAACAGATTTGATCAAGAACATCTCTTTGAGGATTACCAATGTCCTCCCCCCTCTTGACACTTCTTTTCCACACATTTGGAATGGCATCAATTAAACTATAATACTCCAAAAAATTGCACTGAAGGGTATACTTATTCAGAACATTAAGTGAAATAATCTTATCGTTTTCTAATATGTCAGAAATGGTTTTGATACCATTTTCATACCATGATCGTTTAAAAACAGTGTTTTGACCAATTAAGATAGCAGAGTTATTCCAAAGAATCTGAGTTTTAAAATTATTCAAAGGAGGTTCATAAGTAATGGTACACCATGCATTGAGGATTTCAGCAATAAACACATTCTTGATTTTCTTAATGCATTTCTCATAAGGTTTGGTATTACATTCCCAGAATAAATTACCTCCAACGTGATTCATATAATACCTAAAAAAACATTTCCATTTACCATCATTATTAACATCTAAAAGGCGCTTTATCCATGCAGATTTAAGACCTGTAATGACAGAGGGAATATGAATCATCTTTAAGCCACCTTTCTCATAGTCTCCAATAATGGTATTTCTATTAATTTTATCAGGCTTTCCAGACCAAATGAAATTGAATATAATGGAATTGAGGTCTTTATCAAAATTATCAGGGGGTTTTAGTAATACAGAAAGCAAGAAGACTAATTGTGAAATTCCCAATGATTTAACAATTGTAATTTTGCCAATGGGACTAAGATCTCTCATTGACCATATCCTTAAAATATCTTTGAGTTTCTCTAATTTTGGAATATAATTAAGTTCAAAAATATCCTGTAAATTATTATTAAAAGATACTCCCAATAGACGAACAGTGTTTGTTGTGTAACCAATATCAATGTCAGAAATATCAGGTGGGTTGTTACGGTATGATCCCAAGGGAAGAATATCAGACTTACCAAGGTTAATTTCAGGCCCGAATAAGTTTGGAAATTATGAAGAACATCAATTGCCTTGATGAGAGAATGCTTATCTTTTAAGTACAATGTTGTATCATCAGCATACGCACTTATAATAACCTCTGTATCCATAACTCTGATACCCTTAATTTCACAGTTATTTCTGATGGTTAAATTTAATATCTCACTACATATAATATAAAGTAATGGACTAAGCGGGCATCCTTGACGTACACCACAATAAAGGTTAAAGAAATTAGAAGCGTGACCATTATTCATTACGCAAGACGAAATATTATTATAGAATACTTTCACCCACTTAATCAAATCATCACCAAAATTAAATTCCTTTAAAGTTTTGAAAATAAAAGACCACAAAGGCTTTCTCAAAGTCGATAAGAAAAATCATACCAGAGAGATCATGATCATTAACGTACTCAATAACATCCAAGGCGAGATTAATGTTTTCCCCAATGAAACGGCCTTTCAGAAAGCCAGTTTGATCGGAATGAATAATCTTGGGAAGAACCTTTTTTAAACGAAGGGCAATACATTTGGTGATAATTTTGTAATCAGTGTTAAGAAGTGAGATGGGTCTCCAATTTTTTAAGAAGGTTGGATCCTTATCTTTCTTTGGAATTAAATTAATAATACCTCTACGTTGGTCATTTGAAAGACTCCCTTTATTAAAAGAATAATTAAAACTGTTGACCAGTATGTGACCAATATCGTTAAAAAAAACTTATAGAAATCTGTAGAAATACCATCTGTGCCGGGAGATTTGTTGTTTGGCATCAATTTTAAAGCCTCTTTACACTCATCAAAAGTTACAAGTCCTTCACACTGCTGTCTAGAGTCTTCAGCTAGCTTGGGATGATCACTGTTGCCCATAATATCATTAAATTCAAATGTCGGAGGGTTACAAGAGGTATATAAACTTTGGTAAAAGCGTTTTTCTTCATTAAGAATATCATTAGATTTAGTTAAAATACTCCCATCATCAGCATATAGTTTTGAAATAACTTTTTGCTTTTGATTTCGTTTTTCTAAACCAATAAAGTATTTAGAATTTCTTTCACCTTGTTCAACCCAGTTTGCTCTTTATCTCACAATACAACCCTCTGTTTTAACTCGATATAGAGTTTCTAATTCAGACCTACACCTTTTAATGTCGTTTTGAATATCAACTGTAGGGTTAATATCATATTGATGTTCAAGATCACCCAATCTACGAACCAATACGGTCTCCTGTTCTTTGTGGGTCCTTGAAATTTTAGCAGAGTACCCAATAGTTTTTGATCTAATGTGACATTTCAGAAAATCCCAATAAGTACATGGATCCAATTTCTGACTTATGGAGTCATCTGCAAGAACATTATTAATACCCTGCTTAATCTCATTAACAATGAATTGTTAAATTTCCAAAAGCCACGCCCCCTCGCCTCATCTGTTGTAACAACATTAATACTTACAGCCGAGTGGTCAGTTTTAAAACCGGGAGATATAGTACAGTCATCAATTTGTGAATACAGGTTGAAAGAAACCAAAAAATAATCGAGTCTACATTGAACAGGGGGATTTGAATTTGAATGCCATGTGTATCTAAAAATATTTGGATTTTTCCTTCTCCAAATGTCCACCAAATCATAGGCACCCATTATATCGTGAATGCGTTTCTGTGAATTTTCATGTGTGTGTGCTCGACCTCCTTTCTTGTCCAAATTTATATCTTGCACAACATTGAAATCTCCTCCCAAAAATATAGGATCATCCTTGATTGGCCCATACACATTGATCAAAGTGATCTTTTGGTTGTTTAAAATATTGTCCTAAATAATAAAACGACCCTCATCATCATGAAAAATCTTACAGATATCAAAATTACAAGAATCTTTAAAAAGAACACAAACACCTCTGGAATTTGATGTTCCATGAGAGAAAAATATATTCGAATTACCCCAATCTTCCTTCCATGCATTCTCTGTATCTAAGGTAGAATGAGTTTCTTGTAGGAAAAAAATATTAGCATTTCTGTTATTTAACCATGAAAAAACCTGAACCCTCTTATTTCTGTCATTTAAACCCCGAACGTTCATACAATAGATAATGTCACTTGTAGACTCAGCCATTTAAAAAAAGAAGATGGATTGGACAATAAAACAACTGATTAAATTTGGTCATTTGAACATTGGAAAAAACATTATCATCGACGGCATATTTGTAAATTATCGACAGTGGATATACATTAATACTTTCATTAATCTGAAAAACACTTTCAATTGTACCATTCTATAATGAAGTTACAGATGAGAATTTTTATAGTTTTTCAATCTTAAATGGCCTAATAATGGCAGATACAATTAAATAATGTAATATGATTTAATATTTCAACAAAAATTCCCTTTTTAAAAAGCCAATTTTGCATTAAATTAAAAATTCTTTATTTAATAAGCATGGTTTTATCAATGAATTAAGACAATAAATTATTTAAGATGAAACTGAAAGAAGGCAAACTAACCAATTTTGACAAGCTTACATTTCCCTACGTTTTGAATATGTTGTTCGGGAGGTCATCAACAGTTAATTTCAACCAACACATCTTGTGTTGCAATTTTGTCTACGTCAAATGAACATATTTACTAGCCTATAGTGGCTACTTCGGAACCTTGAAACCTTTAGAAGCCATGTTGAGACCTTCAGACCCATGCACAATAGATTGATTTGCAATTGTACATTCTAATTCATTATTGTAATTGTCATTGTGACTCATAATAGATTAGTTAAAATATATTTTGTGCATTTGTAAATTGAAATTTGCAAATTCATTTCAAGAGGTTATTATTATTATACATATATATGAGGTAATGTTAGTTAATGGATTTAAATGTTGTTGTTATTAAGGATAATGAACCAGCAATGTCGACATTTAAAGTGGAATATCACTAATTTTTTACAATGATTTCCCCTTCCATATACCAGGTGTCCCAAAAATGGTTACATGTAGAAAAATGACCATGTGCAAAAACAATAGTAGTTAGAGAAATTATATTACAACCATCTTCTAGATACTTGTAAAACTTTGTTATCACAGCGTTATATTTTTTTGAGTTATCAATAAAGGTAGATACCTATGTCAGAAACGCATTTGTTCAAAATTCAACAAAATAATAAGCATACACGTTTTGTGATATTTTCATGTACATTTTTTCCTAAATAATCATTATCAGACTTTATATTAAACTTAATTTGATAAAAAAAAATAATGAATAATAATTGAACTCTCTTTCAGTATATCTATTATGCAAATTAGGGATACCTGTATTCCATGCATTCCAGATTGAGTAGTTTGCATTGAACCTGTCAATTAAGTTGTGGCGCGAAAGTTGATGAATACGCATAAAGCACAATCACATTTTCATGGTTAACATTAATTCTTCAACTGTTTAAACTGCAAACTTGTCTAAAATTTTGAAGACAAAAAATAATTTTTAAACTTACAGGACATTTTAGCAAAAGTCCGATCGACATTTAGAAATAAGAGAAATAGCAAAATTTTGAATTGGTGGCAATGTTTGCCCAAGATCAGATTTCGACATAATTTTCAGACATGTAGTAATTTATGACATCATAATTACGTAACAACTTGTCAAATTTTCATGATTTTTGTATCAATGGGAAGAAAAAACCCTACCCTATACTATGATATACAACAACCTTAGTTTGGGTCTGTTAATTTCAAGTTCACATTGGGTTGAACTAGGGTTAAAATTACATCAATCGACCATGCTTCCTATTTTGTTGAATTTTGAAAAAATACGTTTCTGACATAGGTATCTATCTTTGTTGGTAAATCAAACAATAATAATGCTGTAATATTAAAATTTTGTAAACATCTAGCAGAGATATTTATCATAAGTCATACTAAGTTCGAATTCTCCAACTGCTATA
>JXSR01S002546.1:48559-59303 GCA_000969725.1 Ophiothrix spiculata
AGGGTGTCCATTCGAACAGATAAGGTAGATTTATGGTCTCAGATAGGGTATCATTTCATCCATTTTTGCACATTTTTGGTCTCACATAGGGTCATCTTCGGAACCTGCGGAACTCGGGTGGTTACCCGGAAACCAATATCAGTTACCCCTCGGGCATCATGTACAGGTCGTTTGTGATGCATGGTTACATATCATTTACAGCTCGTTTGTGGTGGATGGTCACATCATTTATAACTTGTTTGTGATGGATGGTCACATCATTTACAGCCTGTTTGTGGTGGACGATCACCACATTTACAGTTTGTATGTGACGGACGATCATATATTATCACATATTCACAGCTCGTTTGTGGTTTACAATAACACAATGTTTACAGCTCATTTGTGGTGGATTCTAATAAATCATTTACAGCTTGCTTGTGTTGGACAGTCACATATCATCTACTGCTCATTTGTGGTGGACGGTCACATCATTTACGGCTCGTTTATGGACATATCATTTACAGCTCGTTTGTTGACTGTCACATATAATTTGCAGCCTTATTGTGGTGGACAGTCACAGCGTTTACAGCTCGTTTGTGGATAGTCACATATCATTTAGGCATAGGCCTACCGCTCGTTTTGGGTAGACGGGCATTTATAATTTAGGTCTAAGCTTACAACTCGTTTGTGGTTTATGGTCACATATCATTTAGGCCTAGGCCTACAGCTCATTTGTTGTGGACGGTAACATACCATTTAGACCTTATCTTACAGCTCGCTTATGGTGTACGGTCACATATCATTTGATGCTAGTTTGTGGTAGATGGTAATATCATTCACAGCTCGTTTGTGGTTGACGGTAACATTTACAGCTCATTTGTGGATGGTTACACATAATTAACAGCTCATTTGTAGTGGACAGTCTAATATCATTTACAACTGATTTGTAGTGGATGGTCAATATCATTTATATATTGTTTGTGGTGGATGGTAACATCATTTACTGCTCGTTTGTGATGGCCCATCACAAATTGTTTACAGCTCATTTGTGGTGGATGGTCACATATCATTTACAGCCTGTTTGTGGTGGATGGTCATATCATTTACAGCTCGTTTGTGGTGGACGGTCACATCGTTTACAGCTCTTTTGTGGTGGGCAGCCACGTCATTTACAGCTCATGAACGGTTACACATCATGTACAGATCATTGTGGTGGATGGTCATATCATTTACAGCTCGTTTGTGGTGGACGGTCACATCGTTTACAGCTCTTTTGTGGTGGGCAGCCACGTCATTTACAGCTCATGAACGGTTACACATCATGTACAGATCATTTGTGGTGGACGGTCACATATCATTTACAGCTCGTTTGAATGTCAAATATCACTTACAATCTGTTTGTGGTGATCGGTCACATACCATATACAGCCCACTTGATGGACAGTCACATTTCAATTACAGCCCGTCTGTGGTGGATGGCCACATTTCATTTTACAGCCTGTTTGTGGACGGTCATATAGTTTGCGGCTCGTTTGTGATGGATGGCAACATATCCTTTACAGCCCGTTTGTGGTGAACTGTAACATAATTTACAGCTCAATTGTGACGGATGGTCACATATCATTTACAGCTCATTTGTGGTGGATGGTCAAATGTCATTTACAACTCTGAAGTGGATCACATATCATTTAAAGCTCATTTTTGCTGTATGGTCACGTATCGTTTACTGCTCATTTGTGGTGGATAATCACATCATTTACTGATCGTTTATGGACATCATTTATAGCTTGTTTGAGATGGACAGTCACACATTTACAGCCTGTTTGTGATGGACATATATTTCATTTTACAACCCGTCTGTGGGGATGGCCATATATCATTTACAGCCCATTTGAGGTACACGGTCACGTCATTTCCAGTTTGTTTGAAGTGGACTGTCACATATGATTTCAGCCCGTTTGTGGTGGATGGGTAACAGTTTACAGCTCGTTTGTGATGGATGGTGTGACGCAAATAGCGAAAGCTAATTTAGTGTGTTGCGCTCATTAGCTGTGCATTAATTATTCATGATTTCATTCATAAAGCATTCGCGCCAAATTATGTTGAATATTTATGAGATCGTAAGTTTGAACCAATCAAAGTATTGGAAAATGACGTAATGTTTGATCGTGTGCAACTGCTAGCCAATCAGGTTGGCGTTCGTGTGGGCGATCGCGTTTGCTTTTCTCGATCTAAAATCATTTCTCACCTGGCCAGGGAATCAGAAGTCCGTTGAAGAATGAAATCAACGTAAAATCATCTTTATGTGTAATTTATGAGTGGAATAGAACTCATTGTGTTATAAAATGGAAGCAATATTGTCTTTTAATATGTCTACCGAGTGATTTGATGTAGAATTATAGACTTTATTGATGATTCACTACCAATAGACCAGTGTCTTAGACTCTCGGCCATGTTCAATCATTACAACAGATGGTCATATATCATTTACAGCTTGTTTGAGATGGGCAGTCACATTGTTTACAGTTCAATGACGGTCACACATCATTTACAGCTCATTTGTGTTGGATGGTCACATATCATTTACAGCTCTTTTAAAGGTCATATATCACTTACAGCCTGTTTGTGGTGAAAGGTCACACATAATTGACAATCCATTTGTGATGAACAGTCACGTTTGATTTACAGCCCGATTGTAGTGAATGGCCACATATCATTTACAGCATGTTTGTGATAGTCAGATATCATTTACATATTGTTGTGTTTGTGGTGGATGGTAGCATATGATTTACTACTCGTATGTGGTGATTAGACATCATTCACAGCTTGTTTTGTTGTGGATGATCACACCATGTACAGCTCATTTGTGATTAACTGTCACACATAATGTATAGCCAATTTGAAGTGGATTGTCATATATCAATTACAGCTCGTATGTGGTGGACGGTCAAATGTCATTTACAACTCATTTGTGGTAGATGATCACATATCATTTACAGTCACGTTTCATTTACAACCTGTTTGTGGTGGATGGTCACATATTATTTACAGCCTGTTTGTGGTGGATAGTAACAGTTTACAGCTGGTTTGTGGTGGATAGTAACAGTTTACAGCTTGTTTGTTGTGAATAGTCAAATTTTATCATTTACAGCTCGCTTGTGACAGACGGCTATTTGTTGTAATGGGCAGTCAAATTAATTACAGTTCACGGATGGTCACACACCATTTACAGCTCATTTGTGTTGGACGGCCACATATTATTTACAGCTCATTTGAAGGTCACATATCACTTACATCCTGTTTGTGGTGAATGATCCAACATCATTTACAGCCCATTTGTGATGGACAGTCACATTTGATCAAAAGCCGGACGATCACACCATTTACAGCTAATTTGTGATGGACTGCAATAACTAAAAGCAAGGTGTCATTTTAAAGCTTTAAATATAATCTTTCAGATGAGACCAAAAAATCAATTTTCATTTTGGGACCCTTAAGGTATATAATATCGATATGATGGGTCACAATTGTTAAGCACCTTGGAAATGTGCAGACTCTTTTGCTTATTTCAAAAAAAGAATGAGGGAAATCGGTAATTCCTATTAGAGAAGTTAGTAAAAAACTATTTTTCAAGCTGTCCACGGCATTAATAAGCAAACCACTTAAAAATAAAAAAAAACACACTTGATTAAGCACAGTAATTACCTGTTTATGAATAAACAGGTAAACCATCCTTCCTTTGATTGATATTTAAACATTGAATCAAGGAGATTGGTCATTCATAGGAAAAGCTATCCAAGATATGCTGATCTTAAAATAAAAGGAAACCTTAGAAAGAACCATTTTTCAACCAGGATTTTGATGCAGGAATTTCAAATGCAAATATCAATCAATTGTATGCATGCAACCAGTTTAGAACCTGCCTGACACAGAATTGTTAAAGCTGGTCGCTTGTACTGGAAGTTGCACATCATATGGCACCTTATGACCAGGCAGTTCATAGTTTAAACTTAATTGCAAACACACAGGCCTTCAGACGTTCAAAGCCGTTTTTGCAATTCAAAGCAAATTGTAAGCCTGAATTGTTGAAGTGCAAAAGAGGACCTTGAAGATCTAAGACTTTGATTGATAACAGAAATGACTGATCTCTAAACTGCATCAATTTTGGCCGAAGGAAGACAGGGTGTTAGTAACAGGTGACTGCACAGCTGAAGTACTTATTTTGCATTTTGTTCGCTCATCAAGTCCGTGGACAGCTTGTAAAATGAGTTTTTTGACTAAAACAGGCATAACTTCTCTTAGGAATTACCGATTTCCCTCATTCTTTTTTTTAAAATAAGCAGAAGAGTCTGCACATTTCTCAGGTTTTAAATATCAATAGTTCTTTTGTTATAGTTTTGAATTTCGTTCAACTTCATTTTGACTCCTGCTGTATAGCTTGTTTGTGGTGTGTGGTCACATCATTTACAGCTCATTAGTGGTGGACGGTCACTTATCATTTACAGCTCGTTTGTGATGGCCTATCACATATCAGTACAGCTCATTTGTGTTAGATGGTCGCTTTGTTTACAACTTGTTTGAAGTGGACGGTCACATTGTTTATAGCTCGTGGTGGATAGCTCATTTTGTCGTTGACATTTGTTTAGGCGTAAATTGCTCAGCTCAGGCAACAACTTTCATATTGGCAGTGAGTGAGTGAGTGAGTCAGTGACATGTTTACACTATCACTGGCTGGTCCAGCAAATATAATAAAGTAATGCTAACACTTTTAGATTTTGTGTAAAAAATCACCAAGTTGAGTACTAATCATTTTGATACAGGTCACCACTAAAACGTTCATAATTCCTGCGGTGTCTTGGTTCATTTTGTTTGCATATTTCACTTCAAAACCTTGAACTCAAGTTCATGTATTAGAAAGTATCATCTAGCCCTCGTCCAAAATCTACTAACAGGCTCACATCAGTAAAGGTAATGCTAGTTAACTGTAGAAGTCTAAAGAGAGACAGAAAGCAGCATGACCTATTAGACTTCGTAGAAACACACAAACCAGATATCATATGTGGGCAAGAATCATATATAGATTCCACCTTCTTCAACTCGGTGGTATTTCCACCTGGATACACTATCTCTAGGAAAGATAGGAATGTGGCAGGTTGGGGTGTGTTTGTGGCAATAACAAACAAATTTGTGTCATCAACTGAGGTTACTCTTGACACATAGTGCGAAATCATTTGGTGTAAGATCAATATTGTTGGTAGTAGACCTCTGTATATTGGGTCTTACTATAGACCAACGAATAGTAACCCAGTGCCTGTGGTGGAGTTAAATACCTCCTTGTCAAAGCTGTATCAGGCTGATACTGTACCACATGTTTTTTTTTTGTTTTTTGGGGGGGGATTTTAATCTTCCAGACATAGATTGGGAAAATCAAACCATCTTACCTAACCCACAATATGGTTACAGAGTAAATCGTGAATTACTAGATTCTGTTGAAGAGTATGAACACTATAAAATCTAAATCACTTTTATAAAATCTTGGAAAAATAAATCTTTTCAAGAAAAAAGTTCATTAAGGTAGACAATTGTCTACCTTTGACCAGATAAAGGTAGACAATTGTCCACCGGAATAGACTTTCTAGAGTTTTCTCTGGATAAAATTCAATTTCTAAGATTTTATAGAGGCAATTTAGATTTTACTATGTTTATGGCTTGCATCAGCATGTTACTGAACCGACACGTCTAGAAAACATATTAGATCTCATGTTTACCTCGCACCCCTATATTGTTGATAAAGTTAAGAACTATCCAGGTATGAGTGACCACTCTGTTGTCACAGCTACTATAAATGTTAGAGCAAACATAAAGAGGACGCCACCTCGTAAAATACTTGGTGTCCCAATAAAAGCGCAACGAACTTTAAACTTTTATTTTGAGAGAACAGAGCACAATGGTGAGCAAACGTTACAATAATAGTATAGAGTAGACCATTGTTTTTTACAGGAATTTTGTTTTGTTTAATTTGGATCACTGAATCAAACGTTATTGCACATTTTGTAAAGACCCCGAAAAATCTTGGTGACGTCATTGAATGACATCACATGATGAGGAGAAGCATTCCTTGAATCCATTTCATGACATAAGATCTTAATTTAATGATGATCTGCTGATATTAAGCAGGTTGTGTCTGGTTTAGTCAACCTGTTGCGTCCTTTTGACGGGCCAGATGAATCATTAACTAACTTGAGTTCTTAAACTCCTTTGTCTTCAGTTTTCTTCCGTGGTTTCGGTTAAAGACTTATTATTGGTTGACACATTTCATAAGAATCCTTGTTTTTCGACTCTTTTGGTAGAAATTGTATCGTAAACTACCCGATTGTCGCACCAGAAGTGAAAGATTCAAGGAATATGAGAGGATCAGGAAGATCCGTACTTGAATTGAAAATTTTGCCCTATTTAAGTTAAAAAAGAACTTAAAGTATCACTTAATGTTAGGTACGGGTCAGGTAAGATTGGTTTGGATTGATTGTGCTCCAGTTGCTGGCAGATTTCTCTTCATTTCATGTTTGCATTTCTTTAGCTAGAAGTCTAAACTTACAAATCGGACCAAAGTAGATTGAAAGGGCTTTCTAAAATTCTTCATATCTTTGGACTGGAGTTGTAAAATGAAACGGGGAAAAAACATGTTGTAGAGTAACTGCTCCACTTTTAGAAAACATATATTACTATGATTTAATCTTTTGGCAACTATTTTTAAATTGTGTTTTATTTGCTCGTTGCATTAATATTGGGACAAGCTGTATTTCTTTTCAAAAAATATTGGAACAAGCTGTATTTCTTTTCAGAAAAATGAACGAGGAAGGAATCCGAGCAGATGCTGCTAAGTTTCATGACACCTTCTTTAAATCAAAAGATTATGAACAGCAGTCTGCAAGTGATAATTGGGCATTGTTAAAATTAAATATCAATGAAATGTTGAAATCTCATGTCCCCTAGAAAAATGTCAAACAAAGATGGGATGTTCCTTAGATGACGACCCCAATCCGTAGAATAATTCGCAAGAAACAAAGGGTTTATAAACGCGTACAAACGTAATCAAGATAATAAAATATGGGAAAAATTTAAAGCCCTACGAAAAACAGTGCAAAAAGAGCTTAGTCATTCAAAAAATCAATACCTGTTTGGCCTCCTTGAAGACTCCTCTGATGTTAATTCAAATCCATCAGTAAGTAAAACATTTTGGAGTCACGTAAAAAGTCTTCGACGTGATAGTACAGGAGCCTCAACCCTCCGGGTCGATGGAAAGGAAATGGTAAACCCCAAAGACAAAGCTAATGCACTGAGTCGGCAATACAGAGAATACAGCTGATATTCCAGTTGTATTTGGTGAACCTTTGCCCACAATTGATCCTCTTGTTTTCGATGTTGAGGGAGTTGAAAAACTCCTCTCTAAAATTAATTCAAAAGAGGCAAATGGTCCTGATGGTGTACCTTCTGCAATACTGAAATTCCTAAGTAAAGAGCTTGCCCCAGTCACTTGACACGGGAGACGTACCAACTGATTGTCTGACCGCAAATATTACTGCTATATTTAAAAAGGGGTGATTAGAGTACTCCTGCCAACTATAGACCCGTATCATTGACATCGGTAACTTGAAAATTGTTTGAACATATCTTGTTTCGTCACATCATGTCAAATTTAGAAAATCACAAAATCTTATCCGCGTTTCAGCTTTGTTTCAGGGCACAGCACTCGTGTGACCTACAATTAATAATCACCATAGATGATCTAGCCAGGAATATTGATAACAAAGTCCAAACAGATGTCCGTATCTTAGATTTTCAGAAAGCGACTTATAAATAAACTTGATATTTACGGAATCCGCGGTAATATCTTGAAATAGATTTCCAAATGGCTGACTTCACGAACACAGCAGGTTGTTGTTGATGGAGAATCATCTGCTCCGTCTCCAGTGAAATCTGGTGTTCCACAGGGGACGGTGCTAGGGCCATTAATGTTTTTAATATATATTAATGATATATCTGAAAATCTTAGTAATTCCACCAAGGTACGTCTCTTTGCAGACGATTGTCTATTATACAGGTCAATTTCATCCCCATCAGATTCACAAATGTTGCAAAAAGATCTAGATTCTCTTGTAGAATGGTCATCTAAATGGCAGATGTCGTTTAATACTCGTAAATGTAAGACCCTACGTGTAACTACCAAGAGAAACCCCGTCGAATATGCATACACCATGAATCAAGATAAATTAGAAAAAGTATCTCATCATCCCTATCTAGGAATAGAAATTAGTAGCGACCTTAAATGGTCACATCATATTAACCATGTCACAGTCAAAGCTAATAATGCACTTTAGTTTATTCGCAGGAACCTTTGGAGATGTGCGAAGTACGTAAAAAAAAAATGTACTTTGCCCTCGTCAGACCCCATCTTGAATTCGCCTGCGCTATGTGGGATCCCCATAATAAGTGTGATATTCAACGTATTGAATCAATTCAGCGTAGAGCGGCTCGATTTGTAACTAATGATCATAGAAGAACAGAGGGCATGGTTACAAAGATATTAGATGACCTGCAATGGCCCTCCCTAGAGCAGAGAAAAAAAAACCGTTTGGCCATCATGTTTAAAATCCAAAACAATCAAATGTCCATACCAATTCCCACCAATGTATGTAGATAGTCTGCTACCAAAACCAGGAAATATCATCCACAAAGATTCAGTATAGTACCAAGTCATTCAGATACCTATAAATAAAGCTTTTTCCCTCGCACAGTCAAAGATTGGAATTCACTAAACCCATCTTCATATGATGCAGAATCCCTGGCTATTTTTAAACAGAGTATTGAACCTACCTCATAATTAAATGTACACTCCTAGGGTACCCTTCGCCCTGGGGGTAGGCCGTCGGTATTTCGCCTACGGTCAACATTTAATCAGTACATATCATTTTATTCATCCCTTTAAATTAATTGTAAACTCCCCGGGTACCCTTCGCCCTAGGGGTTGGTCGCCGGTATTTCGCCTGTGACCATTAACATATGTCATTTTAATTGTTAGATTATATTAATTGTATAATTTTGTAGAGTAAGCTTTGTTAACCATGTCCAAATTTCAATCTATGCCATTGTATATTCCTCTGCGTGATATTGCAGCTTAGCAACTTTGCAGAGTAAAGAATATAGTTATAGATAGATGATCACAAAATACGTAACATTAGCTCCCTTGTAGTCTTAAAAGCTAATGTTACGTATTTTGTGATCATCTATCTTAAAAGGGCATTGAATCATCACAGATATTGATGATTAATATGACAACAAATTACATACAAGAAGTTACTCCGTTATCATTCCCATAAGTCATCATGTAGCTAGGGTGTTTTCTTTTCTTTTTTCTTTTTTGTTTATTCCAAATCCTGTACGTGGACAACTACTATTTCACTTCATATGCTTCTGACATTATCTAAACTGATTTTTCCTGATTATCTTCCAAAGTAGGTCCAATAGTAAGCTTGTTATATTTAGCTTATTATAGATAGCGTAGTTGTCGGCATACAACACTATCATCTTCATCATCCCAGCTCTCTTCACACATTGTGCCCCAAGTAATATTATAAAAAAAAATCCACGCGGTCTTCTCTTCAGAATATCATTAATGGCAGAAACTAGAATTGATCATTTGTAATTTACATACCACAAGCTACAGCGGCATAGTTACGATGATAACAGTAACTGATGTTAACTCCCCATCCACTGTGTTGACAACGACTTAGATCACGTTCATCTCCATTACAAACAACGTTATTAAGCCATATGTCTCCTGATCCAAAGTAGGCCCCATAGTAAGCTTCAGCTTCATCAGCAGGATAGCCTAGTTGTCGACATACAACTCTAGCAATGGTATCACCCCATAGTAAACTACACACACTTCTCCAGACACCATTATACAAAATCTCTACATCGCCTTCGTTTGGGAATCTGCCATTTACTAATCTGATGTTAGGAATAACTGAAACAAGATTGAAAATAAAATATTTTATCTGGTATAAAATTGGTAGAAATTAATTACATCATTTTAATTCATGCTTTATACACTTGTATTAGTCTTCTTGTTCGTAAGGGCAGAAGCTTTCACTCCTAGAAGTTGTGTACAGACTGATGACCAGTCTGACATAAACCAAGCGATCGTACCCTGGAGTCTCAACAAGACATGCTAATAACAAAGAGACAATCTGAAGGATAAAAGGATCATAAAATGTTTACTTCAAAACACGTAAAGTCGTATCATTTTTAAAATTGGCATTTAAAGAACACTAAAAAGTTCGTAACACTTTCGGTGTCATTTCATAGAAAATGCAATTTTGATTGAATCGCAATGCAGAAGTAAAAACTTAATCTTAAGCTGCTTCGAAATGGCATAAAAAACAAACAAATTCTTTAGTTCAAAACACTTTCCTCAAAATTTTAAACCTGTTCCTGAATGACATTTTTGCATGTATATTGTCGATATAGAAAATGGAACAAAACAACTTGGAAGGGTTACCTGTAGCAGTCCTCTAAATATACTAATACGTTTGAAAACAGGCCACGATCATTCGAAATCTCAACAAATTTATTGTCCAATTCAAGAGTTTCTGATAAACATAGTTCTGACTGAACCATTATCTAAGAGCAAAATCCACTAGCCAACCATAGAAGGTCTATGAGCCAACCCCAATTGCTGGATAATACTGAACCATTATCT
>JXSR01S002547.1:136117-153511 GCA_000969725.1 Ophiothrix spiculata
CAGGCTGTTAATTTATGTAATTGCCAAAATAGTAGTTGCGCTTCTTTTGGCAAAAAAAAATTGAGATTGACCGTGTCGTTTTTGAGCTAATTAGCTTAAAATTTGATATGCCCATAAAACCATCCTGGAGTAAAATTTTCCAAATTTTATTTTAACAATGTCAATGTATTCATAATCCCCTAATTTGAGCTAAATTTCATTGGAAGATTTCTTCGAAAAGTAGGTTTTTCAAATTTTGGCCAAAATCAAGATGTTGCGCAACAAAAATCAGTTACTTGGCCGCCATTTTGAAATACCAAATTCTTAAACATGGGTCACATTTTAAAAATTAGGCCTTTTCTAAATCAAATGTAAAATAGGGAGAAATCATATTAATAATTCTCAAAATTTCCTGGGTTTTGCAACGCAACCTCAAAATATTTGAAAAATGGTTCTTTATTGCAATAAAAAATCCTTAAACATGGGTACAATTTCTTAGAAAAAACATCAATAAAGATCGCTGTGACTTTGTATGGACAGTGACATAGCAGGGGGTACATGTCTGAAGGGACAATTTCTGAATCAGCCCGATGCCTTTTAACCAATTTGGATGTAACTTTGCAATGGAACATCCAATAACCAAATGCAAGGTGTCATTTTATAGCATAATCTATCATCTTTCACATGAGACCAAAAAATCAATTTTCATTTTGGGACCCTTAAGGCCGAACCATAATATTTGACGTCGAATTTAAATTATATGAACAGGCAACAAACATTTGGTCCAATGTATATGGCAATTCAATAACATGTGCAATCTAGCGAGAAATTTTGTTTTGGGCTTAACTCGGTGTTGAAGTTATTTTGTTTTGAGTCAATCGTCATTTTGACGTCACGACCAAATGTTTGGTAGGGAAAATTTTGTTTGGAGGCCGACTATGTTTTGACCCTTTCGTTATGATGTATAAAACAAAACAATAGTATGATAAAGTAGGTTAGGTGTACATTTTGCTCTATACAGGGTGTATCAAAAAGAAGTTTACAGTGATTAAAGTGCCTCCATTTCAAAAAGTATGATGCATTCTCTAAATTTGTTGTTAATTATAAGTAAAATAGACCATTATCTTTCCATACAGAAAAAATTATATATGTGCGACAACCAGAACGAAAATTATGGTCAATTTTGTAAATTGTAAATAAAACCGGTTGCGCAAAGTCAATAAAAATAATGACGGATCCTTATGTTTTTCCCTTTTTACGAAAACTAGAGAACTTTAACATTACCTGCATGTCCGATTAGGGCTCTGTTAACAAAGTGCGACACTTTTTGGCAATTAGTTTTAAACATTAATCAACTTGGATGTCGACCAATTCGTTAATATCTTTGGCTGAAACTCACACTATGGAAGAGACCTTAGGACATCAAACCAAATCATTTAGAAAACCATTACTGATGCCACGATAGTTGGGAACTTTTCAAGAAAACAACTTCCCTAGATACTTAAAAGTATCTAGGGAAGTTGTTTTCTTGAATGTCTGGACAGTGAAATAGCCTTGTAAATGAAGTGATAAAAATAGCATACAATGGTCAAATATCCAAAGTTTATTCAAACTGTAATTACAAGGCAAAAATGGATAGGATTTAGCCTCCAAACATCAGAAGTTATTAGTTTTGTCCTATTTGATCTTCTTCTTTGCTAAAAGATGCTACCTTCAGTCAAAATTGCAAGTGTGGAACCAGGAAATCTTTGCACAGCTGATTTTATTTACAATTTACAAAATTTGCCATAATTTTTGTTTCGGTTGTCGTACAACTGTAATTTTTTCTGTTATGGCAAGATAATGGTCTCTATTACTTATAATTAAAAACAAATTTAGAGAATGTATCATACTTTTTGAAATGGAGTCACTTTAATCACTGTAAACTTCTTTTTGATACACCCTGTACAGTGAAGACTGACGTTTGCAATGTTGCTGTTTCGTCCAATGATAGAATCATTGTCCTTAGTCAGATATTGACACTGGTCAATATTACCACCTATTTATGTAGATGTAGATTCTGGTGGATGGCATCGATGTTACAGAATGATACCCATGGTACTTCCTGGTGCAAAACATTACCTTGCAGTTAAATGATACTCAATTTCTATCTGGGGATGATAGGGTAGCATTGGTTCCAACTCTTTATCAGGAGCAAAAGATCGTTCTCTGATCATACCATCAGATCTAATGGTCCTATTCTTTGGAATTCTTTAGATAAATCCCTTAAAAATACAAAAACCTTAAAACACTTCCGATCACAATTTAAGAGACTGTTAGTCTAACAATATAAATAATCACTTTTCCTCCCTTTTTGCTCATGTGTCACTGGGTTCTTTGCTTGTCTTGTTGCTTAGGCCTATCCATCTTTGTTTTGAATGTTCTCTTCAGGCTTATTTGTTTCGTTTTTATCATGTTCTTGTAATTTTCATGTTCCTATGTTACACAGGGCATTGCTATTTACAGACCTCCTTGGTCTTCCAGCTTTGTCCTCCATAAAATACAAAGTAGATATGCAGATATGTTTGTTGATTTGCTTGTTATTTTACATGTATATGGAAATAAAGATTTGAGATTTTTTTTTGATCTTTCAACTTTAAGATAAATTTGAAACATCAAAGAAACTCCTGATATGAGCCAATCAAACAATGTTACAAAATTAACTTTGTTATAGGTGCTACTTCAAATCCTGTCTATTGATGGAATATCCAAACTGTCTTTTTCAGCTCAGACCATCTTAGTGCATGTAACAAGTAAACACCTGATACAAATCAACCAATATTTGTAACAAATTTAGCTTTGTTTTTACTCCATTATTGCTTCAAATCCAGTCTATTAATCTCCAAACCATCTGTCTCAGTTCAGATCATCCTAGGGATGCCACAAGTAAACTCCTGATACAATCCAACCAGACATTCTAACAAGACCAGCTTTGTTTTTGCTCCCTAGGTGCTGCTTCAAATCCAGTCTATTGATGGAATCTCGAAACCATCTATCTCAGCTCAGACCATCTTAGGGGATGCCACAAGTAAACTCCTGATACAAGCTGACCAGACATTTTACATAGAATACACCCAAGCTGCAATCAGACGGTCATCTCCACCTGTTAACTTTCACATTGCCAAAGGTGGGGAACTATATCTGGTGCCTGACTTTCGCATTGTTGGTCTAGATGAGCCTGCATTTTATTCCGATGGGCAGCTGAGTGGAGTGTATAATCTGACTATAGCAGAGGGAAAAGAGATGGTTGTTGGTCCTCATGCTACCAATACGCAGCTTAACAATGGATCCTACGTACAGGAACCTACACAAGGTTAGTAAGATCGTGGAGTCTTGACTGTGAGGATGTCCCAGGGGGGGGGGGTCACTCAAGGTATGTTGCAGGCATAGCATGACCATAGTTCTCCAAAATTGCTGTTATTGATACCCAGTGTCACCTGATACACCCTTTAGTCCTAAAAAAACAACCCTAATTCACCTTTTTCTTGGTCACGCTATGCCTGCAACATTATATTTGAGTGGCCTCTTGGGAAGGATGTGTATTACCCCACTATATATAAGGTTAGCTTGGAAATATGTGTTTTTGTCCTACATACAGAGTAAGGATCCCCTATTATACTTTGATCAACACCAAATAGGAGGGCCTCTTCACATTGTGAATTGATACAGATAAGTGCGCGCGTAGCTGGACTGGGCAAACCTGCAGAAGACGCATCAGTAGGCTACTGCAGGCGTGTAACTGGGATTATGTTTACTTGCGGATGGAGAAATAATTCCCTCCTATTTAGTGTTGATCAAAGTATAGTTAGTCCTCACTTTCAGCACAATATCTTGGCTTGGTTCCTTGCTTTGTATTTTGCAGCTATAAAAGTTCCTTGTTTGGTTGCCATTCAGACACATGACCTGACATGAGAGGCATATGTTTACCTATTTAATTCCTACCAATAACATTTTACGCAAGCAAATGTCTCTTGGGTGATCCAATATATTTAGACATAAGGCCTTACCATAGATTCAATTTCAATTCTGATTTTATTGCTTATAAGATTTAGCATTTTAAAAATGTCTGCTTTTTCTGTGTAGGTCTTTTAAGATTTGGAACAATTAACCTTGAGGCACAATCTAAGCTTACCTATCCAAAAGACATGCAACTAGAAGTCAATGATATCACCATGAGGTACAAGTCACACATTGAAGCAGAGTCTGTTGTAATACGAGCATCCAACGTGCACATAGAAGGTGAAGCTGTAATACAGACTTCAGGAAGGGGACCAGGACCAGAGGAAGGAGAGAGTCCAGGGACTAGTGTGTCAGGAATCGGCACTGGAGCTGGACATGGAGGATTTGGTGGAGGTGCTGATGTAATTAACTATACCACAGGTAAGTATAGGTTGTGTAGTCTGTCACAACATGAGGATCTTATATGCATCAGACTTCAACTTGGTCAGGACTAAAGGAAGACGAGAGGCAATGGCTAAAGTATATCATATGTGCCTCGTCATATCGAAAGGTACCTTAATACCGGCATAGTAAATTACGAGATACGAGCCATTGAAGCTAAGCATAGTCAAAAATCACGTCCAAGGTCGAATTTCTAATTTCATCAGAAAGGTTATCATTGACGTGTATTCTATCATACTAATCAGGTTCCAACATCCAAAACATAAGAAAAATGTATTAAAAACCAAGCTAAAAATCCTCTCTCCATTCAAGATTTAATAAGTACAAAAACTTTAAACTTGATTTTCTCAGAACAAAAGATTTTCCGAATCAGCACAATGCCTTTTCCAATTTGGGTGTAACTTCGCAACCGAACATCCAATAACCAAAAGCAAGGTGTCATTTTAAAGCTTAAAATCTCAGCTTTTAGATGAAACCAAAAAAACAATTTTAATTTTGCCGACCTTAAGATACCTTTTGATATGACGGGTCACATATAGGGGGGTGATAAGGGCCACTAACAAGTTTCATAAATTTCCATTTTCTCAAATATATCGGAGTACGACCATTTAAGTTATCAGTCAATCTTGGGAATTCAACTTTGTATGAGTTTTAATTGATAGTCAGGTAAGTCATCAAGATCTCTCTGAAAGATTATTCTTGGCACATTTCAGGTCATCAATGTAGTTCCAGTAATGCATTAATATAAATCCAGTAATGTGAGGAGCAAGTGTTTATTTTGTCATCATATAATATTTTAGTATTTAATATTTTAGGGATATTTAGTAAGTTTGAATATTCTTTGGTTAATCGATATCATCACATTAATTTGTTAATGATACATGGAAAATGTCAGTATTTTTCTGCTAAAAATCGATCGATGGTCTGTGCACTGAAAGCATTACAATACATTGCAGGATCAGTCTATGAATATTATTGCTCATTACTAGTTTTAGGATCTGGTTCTGCATTAGATACTTAAAAAACTTTGGAAATGTGAAGGTAGACCAACGGCTTAGCGTGACTTCCGAACCACAGAGCAATTAGAGTAAAGTTTCTTGCCCAAGGAGACGTGGCCGACCGCCAGGTTCAAATCAACAAACTCTGAATTAAAGGTGCGTGTTCCGAACATTTTCTCTCATAAAATCAAATTGGAGATTTTAATACCAGATGAAAGTGCATATTTTTCTCATTACCCCTGTAAATTTTCACAACCATATTATTTTTCATTTATGAAGATTTTGATTCATCCAGGTATTCAAACATTTCCGCTCAAAACAAGTAAGTCCAGATGAATTGATTTACTCAACCTTCTAACATATTATGTTTCGTTGATGGAATATGGTCAAATTAGTGATGAATTACTTGGATATTTTGTTAACAAGAATAAATATCCTATAGGTTCCCATGGGTCACTCTCAAACACATTTTTGCCTGGAGCATTAATTTGGCTTGAGGTATACAAGTGAAACTTGACAATTGCTTTATGTGGGTGTTGACCCTTCATTCAAATGTGGAAAAAGTATATGTTAAAATTGTCACCAGATTAGAACACCTACCTTTAAAGAGTCCCTTCCTTAAAAGAAGTTATAAGTTAAACATAATGAGTGAATTTTGTATTCTCTTTGACAGGTCATGGATACGGCTCTTACACCAAACCAGTCCATCCTGGTAGTGGAGGCGGTGGATCTGCTGGAGGAACTGGTGGAAGCACAATAGAAATTCATGTTGGCCATGAGATGCATTTAGATGGACTACTTGATAACAAAGGGGGTGATTCCTTAGAAGGGAATGGCGGTGGTGGCAGTGGAGGGAGTATCTATGTTACCACTGTTCTATTTTCTGGACATGGAAGGATGTCTGTCAATGGTGGAGCTGGGCATGGGCAAGGGTATGGTGGTGCAGGAGGACGCATTGCTGTACATGTAGCATGGCTAAGGGAATACACTGGGGACTATTTGGCTTTAGGAGGATGTGCAGGTGGTAGTTGCCAAACATTTAATGCTAGAAATGGTGCTGCTGGAACTGTGTACTACACAGACACAAATGCAGGGTTACAATTCCGAAGAGTTGTTTTGAATATGCAAAATGAAACAATTTGGGAAGACGGATACACAAAACTGCTTTTAGACAACCAAAATCACAATGATATTCTTCCAACTGTCATTGAAAATGAGAGTGGAACATATTTCGAATTTGATGAAGTAGAGATCAAAAACCATGTTGTTCTTTGGTTATATGGACAGAGCTCAACTTTAGTTGCTCATAAATTCTTTGGTGATAGTACAGGACAGGTACATTTGCGTTTCAAACAAAAAATGATCTGTGAAGTTGTGGAGTCTCAAAGTGGATTCACAATTGCACCTGTTAGCTATCGTATCGATGAAGGGGCTGAGATTGTTTTTCCATCTACACTGTTCATGCTAGGTACAAGGATCTTCATAGATGGTCTCATTACAGGTGTACATCAACTCTTTGTAGCTGAGGGTGCAAATGTTGTCTTTTCTTCAACAAGTCAAACTGCTATTGTGTCTAATGGTACTTATGACTTTGTTACAAGTCCTGGAAACATCAGTTTTAGTGAAATCACAGTGCAAAGAAATTCAGTCGTAGAACTTCAGAAAATTGAAAAAGATTTGACAATTACAACCAGTTGGCTAAATATCAAGTATGAAGGAGTAGTTAACATGAATCATGGAAATATAGACTCAGGACATGCAAATATTGAAAGCTTAGGGCTACTAAATCTTAGCTATACAGGATTTCAGAGAGAAACTGGACCAGGAGCTGGGTGGACTTCAGACGAAGGGATCGGATATGGAGCAGGGCATGGTGGATATGGAGGAGCACCAGAGTCATCAACAGGGGGAGAACCTTATGGGTCTCTGTATCAACCCTTGCATTTAGGAAGTGGTGGAGGAAATGGTGGTGGAAGAGGTGGTTCTGGAGGTGGCATGTTGCATTGGAGGAATGGTTTGTCACTTGTGGTTGATGGTATGATCCACCTGCAAGGTGAACCTGGTACAGGTGCCAACTCTGGAGGTGGAAGTGGTGGAAGTATTCTCATTGAAACCACAAATTTCACAGGGTATGGAGAAATTAATGTGAATGGTGGAAATGCTGCAGAACCTGATTCAAAGAACAATAATGGCCTCGGGTATGGTGGTTCTGGTGGACGGATTGCAATACATGCCAGACACAAATACGGCTTTGCTGGGCACCTGAAATCTTTTGGTGGGAGAAATCAACGGCAACATTTTGGAGCTGCTGGAACAGTTTACAAAGAGGAAACCGCAAGAGGTCCACAATATGCAGATGTGAAATATGATCTGGATACAAATACAACTTATATCACTGCACAACATAGGTCTCTCTACATAGATAACACAAACCAGAAAATTCCCTGGATTTTTACCATGTTAATGGAAGAACAGGTTGATTTTTATGAACTGGATGAAGTGCATTTGAAAAATTATGCAAATATCAGAATTCATCATCCCCAATTTTCTCCTAATGTAACCGTTGTTGTTCACAAATTTCTTGGTGATAGAACGGGCCTGTTTCATTTGCGTGAAAACCAGGTGATTTATGTTGAGGTTGTGGAGTCTAAAACTAATGAAAGTATAGCACCATGTAGCTATCAGATAGATGATGGAGCTGAAATAGTCTTTCCATCTAATGTGGATCTGTTGGGAGTACGGAGCTTGTTCAGTGGTCGTATCACTGGGGTTCATAACCTTGTCGTTGCAAGTGGGGCTATTGCCACTTTTGAGTCAACGGCACAAACAGCCCTTGTAGAGAATCAGGAATATATTCACATTACACCAAAAGGGAATTTCAGCTTTGCAACTTTCATGGTAGAACGTAATTCAAAGGCTGAATTTCAAAGAATTACCCATCCTATGAGTCTTGGAGTGAGTGAGTTCCGTGTAAAGTATCAAGGGCAACTTTATATGAATGATGCTGAAATTGAATCAACATGGGCTTGGATTGAAAGCCAAGGAATCTTCCATTTAGATGCTAGAGGATACTATCCTGAAAAAGGTCCTGGAGCTGGTTTTACTGCATCAAATGGCATTGGAATGGGGGCTGGTCATGGTGGTCAAGGTGGTGGACCACCGCCATATGGAGGAGAACCATATAACACTGTGTTCAGTCCTTTGCAGATGGGGAGTGGAGGTGGAAATGGAACAGGTAAAGGTGGAAGAGGTGGTGGAGTGTTGTGGTGGAAGGTTGGTCAGAGATTAGAATTGAATGGAGAGTTGGCATTGAGGGGTGAAGATGGAAGTGGTGGAGATTCAGGTGGGGGAAGTGGAGGGTCTGCTTTGATTGAAGTAACTAATATGACAGGGCATGGCATGATAGCGGTCAGTGGAGGTCAAGGGTCAGGACGAGGTGGAGGAGGATCAGGTGGACGAGTTGGTATTCATTGTAGATGGAGATATCAGTATGGAGGAAGATTCATTGATAACGGTGGTCTAGGAGGACATGGATTTGAGTCAAGTCATGGTGCTGCAGCAGGTACTATCTACAAAGAGGAAAACTTAAGAGAATTAGAGTATCGACATAAGAAATATGATAAAAAACATAACACTACACTTCTGGAAGTTGATCATTCATACATTCATGTAGACAATGATGGTGTGTCGGTACCACCTGCAACAATGATTAGAGAGGAGTTTACAACAGAATATGAATTTGATGAAATGGAATTGACAGGAGCATCAAGACTTATTTTATATCATCCAGATAATGAAACCAGGGTTAACATAACTGTCCATAGATTCATCGGTGACAGAACTGGGCAACTACATCTTCTAGTCAACCAGACAGCATTTGTAGAGGTTGTTGAGTCGGTTAGTAATAGGACTGAGGCACCTTGCAGTTACATCATAGATGAAGGTGCTGAGCTAGTTTTGCCTGCAGAATTCCACATCCATGGAACAAATAGCACACTAAGAGGACTTATGATTGGGGTACATCATCTCTATATTGAAGATGGAGCTTGGATGGAGTTCTACTCAACTGCTCAGACTGGAAGAATTGAAAACCGGCATTATGTCGATATCACATCCCCTGGAAATTTTACATTTGGGACAGTAACTATAAAGCGAGGAGGATGGGCTGGATTTTTGAGACTTACAGACACAATGAGTCTAGGATCAAGTGAGCTGAGAGTTGAATATCAAGCTGAATTGTATATGAACCATGTGGAGATTTATTCCACATATGGATGGGTGGAAAGTGAAGGTGTATTTCATTTTGATGGACATGGATACCCAGCTGATACAGGACCGGGAAGAGGAATGGTGATCAGTGGTGTTGGTTATGGAGCATCTCATGGAGGAGAAGGAGGGGGACCAAATATTTCTGCTATAAGTCAGCCGTATGGATCAGTTTACAATGGTTTGCAACATGGAAGTGGCGGTGGCAGTTCAGATGGTACTGGTGGAAATGGGGGTGGTCAGTTAAACTGGATTATCAATCATTACTTAGAAATGAATGGATTACTTGGTTTGAGAGGAACAGATGCCAAAGGTGGGAATTCAGGTGGTGGCAGTGGTGGGAGTGTTTTGATACAGACAACAAACATGACAGGCCATGGTTTAATAGATGTACATGGTGGAGATGGTATTGGACTTGGAGGTGGAGGGGCAGGCGGTCGCATAGCTATCCACTGTAGGCTGAGGTACACTTATGGTGGACAGTTCATTGACCGTGGAGGTCAAGGAGGACATGGACATGAACTTGAGCATGGAGCAGCTGCAGGAACAGCTTATCTGGAAGAAAACCTGCGTCCTTTACGGTATCGCAAACAGAAGTATATCAAGTCGACTAACACAACTTTACTGGAGACAGATCATCATTACTTGCATGTAGACAATGGAGGTTTGCTGGTGCCTGTTGCATCAATGATCTTGGAAGAAGGAACATTCAATTATGAATTTGATGAAATGGAATTAACTGGAGCCTCAAGACTGTTGATTTATCACCCAGACTCTCCTCTAGGACAGCCTGTTAATGTAACTGTTCACAGATTCCTTGGAGACAGATCAGGACAGCTTCACTTAAGAAACAATCAAACCGTGTATGTGGAAGTAATAGAATCTGTTAACAACAAGACTGAAGCACCGTGTAGCTATATAATTGACTACGGTGCAGAGATTGTGCTACCATCAGAAGTCCATTTACATGGCACAAGAACAGAGATACATGGTCTATTCACTGGTGTTCATGATCTTTATATTGAAGATGAAGCTAATGTAACATTTACATCCACAGCGCAGACAGCACTTGTAGAAAATAAAGAATATGTTCATATTACAGAGGAGGGGAATTGTTCTTATCCACAACTGTTCATCAAGAAAGGGGGAAGGTTGTCGTACCTTAAAGTATCTGATGATATCATAGTAGATGTTGCTTTCTTAGAGATCAAGTATCATGGTGTGATGTCAATGAATCATGGCTTTATCAATTCCGATAATGCCAATTTAGAGAGTGAAGGACAATTGCTTTTAGATGGACATGGTTACTCAAGTGGGTCAGGACCTGGAGCTGGAAGGACAAGTGCTGATGGGTTTGGCTCTGGCGGTAGTCATGGAGGCACTGGTGGTCATTTTGATAACATGGAACTTGGTACTACCTATGGATCAGTGTTCACCCCTGTAGCACTTGGGAGTGGAGGAGGATCTAGTATCCAAGGGAGTCCTGGTGGATCTGGTGGTGGATCATTACATTGGAATGTTGGAAAACTGATTCAAATCAATGGGTATGTGTCTGCAAGTGGAGCAGATGCACCAGAAGAAGATGCTGGTGGTGGCAGCGGTGGGAGCATCCTGATAGAAGCAACAAATACAACAGGTCATGGTGAGGTCAAAGCAAGTGGTGGAAAGGGATCTGGAAGAGGTGCTGGTGGTGCTGGAGGTAGAATAGGAATCCATATCAGACATCAGAATAACTACGGTGGACTTTATACAGCTACTGGTGGCTTTGCAGGTGATTCGCATCCCAGTCAGGTACTTGGTAATGGTGCAGCTGGTACGATTTATAAATATGAATCAAGACGAGGTCCACAGTACAGAGAACTTAAATATGCAGACCCAGATAGAAATATTACAGAGTTCAAACCAGAACACAGTAAACTCAAGATCGATAACAGAGACATTGAAGTTGATCACCCTGTGGTGGTTATGGAAGAAGGAACATGGTTTTATGAATTCGATGAAGTACAAATTGAAGGGCACTCTTATCTCCACTTTTACCACCCAGAGCAAGCACACAATGTTACTATAGTTGTCCATGAGTTGACAGGAAATAAGAAAGGTCTTATTAGAATACAGAATAGGCAGCGTTTATACGTCCATATTGTGGAATCAACCCATACATATCTTGATGCCCCATGCGGCTTCCATGTAGATTGGGGTGGTGAGATTTTCTTGCCAACTACACTTATCGTTCTCACCGAAATGATTATCATAGAAGGTCGGATGACAGGTGTTGAAGAAATAGTAGTAGAAAGAGAAGGAGAAATCCAGTTTGTTGGCAAGGCACATACAGCACTCTTGCAGGCAAAATCACAGTGGTATGATCACATATATGATGCTCACACACCAGGCTTATTGGTAACTGGCAAAGTATCAATCAACAATGAAGGACAGCTGACTCTTCGCATGGATCCAATTCAACCTGTGTTAGATTATGGTGAATTCTATATCAAGAAAGGAGGATCAGTAAGTGTTGAGACTCGCAGTGTCAACATTACATCTGGACAGATGACAGTGGAAGCAGGGGGAGTAGTGAGCTCAGATGGCAGTGGTTTTCCAGCAGAACAAGGACCCGGGCATGGCAATTACAACAGTCATTATGGCAAGGCTTCTGGAGCTGGACATACTTCTCAAGGTATGTTGTGTTAGATTTGAATGTTAATATATTCAGTTAATAGGTTGAATTTTTAGATAGCAGCTGTTGTCATTATGTGCATGGAAATCAATGAATAAATTGACAACATTAACTTAGCATCTTAGTACAATCAATACAACACATTGTGTTGGATCCATAACTTATAATAGATTGACAAAATACTAAAGTACAGATCTTTGAAGCTTCTAATAATATCCAGGAAGGCCACTTAAATATGTTAAAGATTGGAGTATGTTCTCCTTTTTCCATTCATGTGACCCCATTTCAAGTTTACTTCAGTTCTCTAAAGACCTATATTTTGAATTACAGAAGTTCAGAAAATGTGTTTTCAAGCTTATTTTGACGAATTTAAGCTCCTGTGGTCATATTTTTGTGGAAAGATAAGACCATAATTTGGAAATCGACTAGTCCCATATCCCTTTCTGATCAAAAAATTACTTTAGAGATTAAAAGAAGGGCTTGGCCATGCCACATCCTTTTACCTTCAGTGAGCCCCTCCCTCTTGGTTGAACACCAAGATATTTTGGTCCTATAAGATATGTTGACCATTTCAGGTATTGCTGTAATAAATTTAAATGCTTCATTCTTGACATTAAAACATTTTGCATATGATGGTATCACAACTATCTTTTCTTCTTTAACAGGTGGATCATCACAAGGCACACAAGGCACATCAGGAGGTTTAGCATATGGATCATTAGTCATGCCTAATACACCAGGAAGTGGAGGTGGTGGTACATCAGGAGGATCAGGGGGTGGATACCTTCATATAATAGTGGGAAAGGTAAGCATGTCATTTGTTGATCAAACCACTTAGACAGAGATTAGTGGAGGTCATCAGCGGTTAAGTACCTCTATGTAAACTGGTTACGGTAAGTACATGGAAATGAGCATTTTGTATCAATATCTAGGGATCATTTAGGACACTGGGAAGATGTTGAAAGGATATCAGGGAGTGGATACCATCATGGTAATATGTGTCTGGCAACCCATTTTAGGGGTCACTAGTACTTTCAGATACCTTACATTAAGAAGTAGTAAGGAGTTTGAACATAGAAGGATGTAGGTAGCTTAATCATATTAATTACCATCAAACTGGTAGACTTACTAGAACTAATACATACTTGGTATTTCTGTAGAATATATTTCTGGATATACAGTTATAGAACTCATTTATTGATTATGTAGGAACAAACCACTTGGTCTATGTTACTGAAAATAAGTTAATTTCAGTCAAACACAATTCTTTCAGGGATTGTGTAGTTTTAAGTGTCAGGCTAATGCTTTTGATAAATAGTAATACTACAAAGCGGCAGCTTAAAAGTGTAATGTACTATGTTTTCAAGCTAATTTTGAGCAATTTTCAGCTCAAAAAGTCATATTTTTATGGGAAAAAAGCAGTTCTTGAGACCTCAATTCGGGAAAAAATCAGTTCTATAGACCCTATTTTGGACCAAAAATCTGTTCCGCCTGACCCTATGTTGGATATCGCGGATCTCACATACCTACCAAAAAAAATTTGAGTACCCCCCTCCCCGGAGCTGAAGGTTAAAAATAGCCTCAATTTTACCAGGTCCATTATGCAATATATTTTTTCTCTAGGCATTTATATGTGATGGCCGTATATCAGCCAATGGTATTACTGCATCTGGTGGTGGCAGTGGAGGAAGTGTTGTCATAGAAATGGGCAGTTTAACAGGTCATGGAAACATCCAATCAAATGGAGGAGCTGGCTTAAATGGTAAGGTTCATCATTCTGTTGTTGTCATGTGACAGAAATATGGTTATGATCATTTTTGTTTTGTGAGTGCAAAATAGACCAGGAAATGTTATTTATTTGTGATTAATTGTATCAATTCAGTTAAATTCATTTAAAAAAATGACAATATACCTTGTTACCTCGATCATAAGAACATGTTACCTTGATCATAAGAACACATTCAAATCCAGATATGGCAAACAATTACTGTTTTGAAAACGCAAAATATGGAAGTATTTGCTGATCTGGTGAATAAAATAAAACAAGTTAACAGGAGGGGACCATTGTAATTTTTCACCACATGAGGATTCGAAGTGAGCTGAGGGGATTCTTATGATCAAGATTATAGGGTACTTTGCAATAAGTTACTTTGTATTGGACCAAGTTATAACAGTTATCTCAAGTATGACATGGTGTCTAATAATTTGGTATCATTAAGCATTTTCATTGTCCACAAACTCCCAACAATCGAGGGACCGGCATAGACACTATCTCCATAGACTACTGTGTAGTAATTACTATTGGGCCCCGACAGTAAAAACTGATACTTTTTTCATTTTCCTCAAAAGTGCAAGCACATTAAAAGTTCTGGTTTTCCATTTGTAACATATACCAGTCAAGGATTCTTTCTATCTTGAAAACCCAATTTTTATAGTGGTAACCTTGAGGATGAAAAGTGGATCATGATATACCCCTTTAACTATGACCATTCATTTCTTCCAACAGGTAACGGTGGTGGCAGTGGTGGTCGCATAGCTATACTACTAACCCAGCCAGACATCTTTAGAGGAAATGTCCAAGCACATGGAGGTTCTGGTTCTAACCATGGCGGTCCTGGTACAGTGTATAGAAGAGTCATGCTGGGAGATGAATTGGAGCATTACTTGGAGATTGACAATCTCAATCGAGCAGGAGACAAAGTCTGTGACAGACCAGTAGCTGTTGCTATGGAAGATGTGGAAGAGATGGTGTTTAGAGAAGTGAATTTGCTGCGGAGAGCCTGCTTGCAACTCCAGGTAAGCTTGTAATATTTAAAGTTTACTTGCATTTATACAATACTGACAACAGGTCTCAGGTAGTACCTTTTTGCCCACTTGTATGTCAACTTAATCCAGAAAAACTAATTTGAAATCATTTCCAAATGCTTATATACTTCTTAATCATAATGAAAAAGTATCAAAAAATATCCAAGTAAATGCAGAGGTTTGTCCATGATTTTTTTTTTTGCCAAACTAAGCATCCCTGTTGGCATAACAATAGAAATCATTGTTTACACAACTACTTATTGAAGCCAGTTAAGGTGCTCCATCCAAAGTAATCCCCAATATTTTGCTAAAATCAGCATTATAATGCCAAATTTTTGTTTCACAAAATTTTGATCTCGCTTCCTCAAAAATATTTACAAACTTTCATTCATTATTTGTAGCTGATTAATCTGCAAACTGCTTGAGATAGTAGCTCTTAAAATAAGTAAGGGTAAGTTACAATTTCAGTTCGGCGGAACTCACAATTCAGATACGTATCCGAATTCAGATACTCCGTATCACAATTCTGATACCCATATCCGAATTTTGATTAAAAACAGCTGAAACAGGATATCAGCTGAAATCAATATTCAGCTTCGCCGCGCACCATACCGGTATGTATGATAGTCAATAACAATATCATCATTTGTCATCTAAATTCTAAGAAAGTTTTTGGCCAAATTATTTTGTCTTCTGTGATAAGGATCTATCAGGACATGTTCCGAGGCTGTCCCGCTGGAATTGCACAGATGGAAATGACATTTCCACAGATAGTTTATTATACATCTAGATGTTCTACATGTACCTGTCAGCTTGCGCTATCAATTTGTTTCCTGCGCCACGACAGGTGTATCAGAATTCAGATACCCCTCCATATCCGAATTCGGATACGGGTATCACAATATGGATACAAAATGTACGTGGGTATCCAAATTCTGATACGTATCCAAATTGTGAGTTCCGCCGAACTGATATCCTTGATTATCATATTTATTTCTCAAAGCACAAGACATTGAGGACATTTTTGAGGATTACTTTGGATGGTGAGCCTAAGTTGCATTACTATACCTCATAAATATTTATTAGGCAACCATGAAATATAATTGGACAGTTCAACCTGATTTGAGTGACAGCATTTTGCCTACTTCCCCGACGAGTGCGCGTAATGCCCACGCAGGGAAAAAATTGAAAAACTATCGCACCCTTACTACCGCACCCCTTGGTGATTCATACGATGACCCAGAACAATATATATTTTTGGTGATTTTTGGTTTTGCTTATATTACATTCAGTGAAATATTTATGAGGTATAGTAAAACAAATACAACATGGATTATTTTGGGAAGTGTTGAAAATTCCTGATCCCTCATTGTTGGATGTGTGTGACTACTTCCCTCTGCTTCGCGTAGGGAAGTAGTCACACACATGCAACACCTCTGGACCAGTAATTTTCACTACTTCCCTCAATACCATGTATGTACAGTAGTTTAGGGTGTCTTTCTTTAAATAGTGTCTGGCAGAGAAAGGGGTGAGGCATCTCTTTCTGCACATCTCTGGGTTTAGAATGGAATAAGATGTAAGCAATTGAATACCAGAATGTGCCAACCGCACTCAGGCAACTGAACAGGACTGAATGGTAATTTGACTGAGAATGCGACTGTTGGGCCAGTCAAGCGCTATTCCTTGCTTACGCACAATTTGGTGGAAAAATATAAAATGCGTATTGCATTGTAGTCAAGTAATAGTAGCTCGCGACAGGACGCAGAGTTGGGTCACTACGCACTTCTGCAGCATCGGCCCACGTGCCGCAATCCCCTAACTTTGCCAAATTTTTAGGATGCAAATAGTCCTGTTTCCTATCTGTACTTTCTGTAATCTTTGGTGACAACTTCCAAAATACATCCCTCCCTATCAAGAGGAAAGAGAGTATAGTTAAGTATGTGATTTTTACATATAGAGCAGTTTGTGAAACGCTACATTTAAATAGAACGCATATAGACCAAAATTAATTAATTATTTCTTGTTAATTAGGCTAAATTAAGGTCTGTAACTTGGTAGATATGAAGAAATCATCAATATATCAATCCAGACAAATTTTCTTTAAAAAGTCAAAAATGTCTTATAGACCAGTATGTGATGCGACTGACGAAATGGTCAGGACATCCTTTTGCCTTGGTAGGATAGCATGGAATTGGGTCATTGTCATATTCTGGTATTCAGTTGCCTGTAAAC
>JXSR01S002550.1:10098-28929 GCA_000969725.1 Ophiothrix spiculata
TTGAAGTCCGAACTATCCGACAGGTCACGTCAAGAAAAAAAATATCACGACCAAGTTCTTCAATATCGATCGCCAGAACTTAAAAATAAATTGCTCATTAAAAGCTCATTTGCATAGGCTCTAAGCGCTGACTGATATCGATCGCCAGAACTTAAAAATAAATTGCTCATTAAAAGCTCATTTGCATAGGCTCTAAGCGCTGACTGCTGATGCTTTAAGTGGATCTATGATGCCGGGTTATAATTGAATACGGCAGTACAAGAAAACCCCAACTCCAATTGCTCCCTTCTGTTAAGTTCTGTAAAAAATAAATGCATACAAATCTCTGAAAATGCTTTCAAATCACTAAAAAGCATTTCCATGTCTATATCCCAATCATAGTGTCACATCTGACCTTGCAGTTGGTTTTTTTAGACATTGTAAGATAATATTTCTAGTATATAGTTGCAGAGGGGAGCTCAGGGAGTTGTGGTTTTCTTGTACTGTTTAAATATAGCAACTATGTATTGTAACAATTATCTAACAATGCCTAAAAACGTCAACTACAAGGTCAAATGTGACAGTATGATTAGGATATTGACATAGAAACGCTATTTTAGTGATGTGAAAGCATTTTCAGAGATTTGTATGCATTTATATTGTATACGTATAATTAACAGAAGGGAGCTATTGGAGTTGGGGTTTTCTTACACTGGCGTATTCGATTGATGAGAATAGCGTTGCATTTACTTTTTATACATTTGCAATATTTTGACTGATGTATTTCAGCGTAAAACTTTCAAAATCCAAAATTAGACATGCAAGTGTAATATAAAATTCTCATCTGCTCAACGTAAGATATATCAAAATCAAAGCCAATTTTGAACATTGCAGATTTAGGTAAACACGAAAGCTTGCAATATCCTAGTTTAATATTGAGTTTGTTGACTGAAACGTTTGTAGACATAATTTGACGCCATGTGTAAACTCTCTATTGTACAGTAATTGAAACGGAGAACCACATGCTTGATACTTTCATTATTACAATTTTGTAGTTAGTGTATCGTTCCACTACTAAAGCAAATTATATAAGATAAAACGCACGCCTCATAGCGATAGACAATATTATACAATAAAAGCCTTAACAGAAAAAAAGTTTGTTACTACATTCGAATTTGAAAAGACTCAAAACTATATAATATCGACTAAAGGAACATTTACATGTTTGGACGCTCTGAAAGGGTTTTTATGGTTCAGTAAAACCTGGGAGTAAACACTAAAATGTATGTATGTAAAAGGGACTAGCCTAGATTCAACTTAGAATTACAAACTGACGGAAATGCTCTAAATAAAGTTTAAAAGTGTAGTTATATCCAAAAAAAATACAACAAGTTACACAGAAATAGCTCAAGTTGAGAGATAACTAATTTGCAATATATCATTCTTTGAAGGTGGTGTGACTATCTTGAGTTCTCTAAATCCTAAATTTGTACCTCATATCTGGATTTACCAGATTAAAAATCAAACAAAGCTCTTAGAGTTAATTTAAAGGGACTGACGTAGATTCTTCCCACTACCTTTTTACCTACATTTTTTTTACATGAGTCGGTAGAACATGTTTATAGTAATATAACCTACAAGTAGTTTTCCATGATTTTGAGAATATGTTTTCGCACATGTTTTTCTACACGTGTGATGGGTAAACAAATTATTTTTGATGAAATTGGTTTTTTTTAATATGTATTAAATTATCTCTAAGAGCTTTGTTTGATTTTTTATCTGGTAAGTGTAGATCTGAGGTACAAATTTAGGATTTAGGAAACACAAGATAGTCACACCACCATCAAAGAATGATATATTGCAAATTAGTTATCTCTCTATTTGAGCTATTTCTGTGTACATTTTTGGACTTTTTTTGGATATTACTGCACTTTTAAGCTTTATTTCGAGCATTTCCATAAGTTTTAATTCTAAGTGGAATCTAGGCTGGTCCCTTTAAGTGTTAAGTATTATACATGCGTTTCATTTATCATATATATGAAAGAAACATGATTTTTAAATGCGTACTTACTTGATATTTAATTACTTTTATGTATGATCAGAAATATACATCTCTTTTAATCTAACTTCGTATAAATCTTATAATATCTAATTTAGATATATCTAAGTTAATTTCATTTTAGTATGTAACTTGCGAAGTCAAAGTATGCACATGTATGTAGGTTACTAGATATCTAGACAAATGTCAAGGTTAATGTACACCGGGATTTTTTTTTTAATTCTAAACAATTGCTATAGAAAAAAGTTACACAAGGTAATTTACACCTTTGTGAGATGATAAAGCAACACTATCTAACATACTGCTGTAGTGTACTTCACATATTCACGTACAATCTCACCATCTTATGGCAAGTTGTACTATCGGAATCAAATCCAATTGTACACAGACAACTAATATTTACCTACTGTCGCACATACAAAATATCAGAGTACAGATCAATGTAAACATATCAAGCTACTATTATCCGAGTTTAATATTTAGTTCGTTGGCTTATACGTATGTAATTTCAAGCTCTGCCCAGTGATTTAATGTAAGAAAGATATAAATTGCATCGAAGAATAATACACAAAGTAAAAAAAACATGCATATTCAAGTGCCGTGTACAAATTTTATAAATTTAAACATTGGCATTCTCAATTACATCATAATACATTTTTTGATGATACCAACACGCCCTTAATATTTTCTGACATATGCATAGACCATGTGTAGAATAAGAAGTGCTTAAAGAGACTGACCTAGATTATTCCCTCTAATTTTTACATACATATTTTTTTTTTACTTGAACCGATAGAACATGTTTATAGTAATATAACATACCAGTAGTTTTTCATGATTTTGAGGAATATTGGAGATAAAGCTTAGAATGGTGAACGGTTCTCGAGATATGGCTGTTTAAAGGTTTGACCGGGAGTGTAAGTATATATATATTTCTAGCTTTGAAAGGTGATGTTGACTCTGCAGATTTAAATTTCAATCGATTAGACTGACAAAAACGTCACTCAAAAGAGGTTTAAATTTGACAAATTTTCAGAGTTTTAGAAAGTAGCCTGTAACTTTGTACACAATAACCCCATTTTACAATTTTTCTCATTAATAACAAAATCTAATTTTCTATTTTTGAATGAGTCTCTTTGGTAAAAATTGCGAAAATATAAAATTAAGAAAAATGTTTGCGAAATTGTACCAAGAAAAAAGAAATATTTACTTATTCTTTGATATGTAATTATCAGGTTTTCATTTTAAACACAATATTACTTGATTTGTGCAACAGTTTTCGTGTTCGGTTGTTTCAGTTTACATACTCACCGCAGCACGGTTCCCCTTCCCCATGTACCGATTTTGATGACGTGTTTCCGTTATATCAATCACCGTACAAGATCGGCAAAGTGTGCTAACTTCCCGTATATTAGCTTGATGGAGTGCATCCGTCAAATCTAAAATTCACTGTCATCTAAATATTAAAGGTACGTATAAATTTTATGACGTTGTAAACATTATTATAATAAAGAGTAAATATTCCACTTATATAACAGTTTTCCAAACATTGGGTCATAGTGTTTGATACATTCATTGCCAATAGAATACGGTCATGTACCTTTATAATGTCCTAGATATTCTTAACCATTAAACTGCGCTCTTTTACTCTGTTTCATAAATTGCCGATATAACGCCCAAGTCGATTAAACAATATTGATTGAATTGTTTAAGGATATAACTCGTTGGCGTAAACCCACGAGTTACTGTTAACTCTACTATAGGAAAATATTATTAGATCATAAATTTTACAATGACTTTCTTTAAAAAAAAGAAAAGAAATAAATAAGATTATCAAGACAAAATAACGATTTATAATACATTTTGCACAGAAGGAAAATACTCCTTAAAATTAATCCGAACACCAACAGAAATAAAACTATCAAAATATTGTAATACTTATGAAAATATGTTTATTTAAATTGAATTCGTTACACTACTTTTATTAAGTCACCAAAGGCAAGAGAGTATTTTGTTTAATTATGAAGATTTTCTTGACTGTATTTTTGAATACAGCAGACGTTTCTGCTGTTATTTAAATCATATAAGAGGTTAAACACGAAACGTAATAACAACGTATGCATGACTATAATACTTAAGAGTTGAAACTTAATGCAATTATACAACAACGAATGTCTATGTCAATGTGTATTGAAAAGAACAACATACTCAAGATAGCGTAGGGCATTAATAGATGCTCAGGGCAACCTTCTGTTATCATTGCCACTTATCTATACTTACATCTCAACATACTTACAATACTGAATCTAATCCAAATGCAATCTTTTGTTACGTTTATACTGTATGTAAGGCATTTTTACCAGAATATGCATGCATCTCATACTTTTGTCCTTGTTATTATGGTAATACCAAAGTTCGGTTTATCTTAATAGAAATATCTCAGTTTATCCTGAAATAAATGATTAAAACAAAATGAAAACTGAAATAGATTTTCAAATTTCTTCGTCACTGTAACAATGTTCAAAGCGATCAGATTGACATACACAACAATCGTTTTAAATTACCATTTTTTTAGATTTAAATACAAAGTTAAATCTTTAATAGGAATTACATTTTCAATCAAAATCCCTGAAGATTTGAAATTCTTTTTGTAATGCGTCTAATGCATACTCTCAAAAATATTTGAATATAAAAGTATTTGTCAAAATAACGATTTACCATATATTTTGTGGAAGGAAAATACTCCTTAAAAATAATCCGAACACCGACAGAAACAAAAAAAACGAACTATCAAAATATTGTAATTCTTGTGAAAATACTTTTAATTGAATTCGGTACACCCCGGTCTCCAAGTCACCAAAGGCAAGATAGTATTTTGTTTAATTACGAAGATTTTCATGACTGTATTTTAGAAATTTCTGCTGTTATTTAAATTATATGAGAGGTTAAATACGAAACGTAATAACAACGTATGCATGACTATAATACTAAAAGAGTTGTAACTTAATGCAATTATACAACAACGGTTAACTATATGTCAATGTGTATAAAAATTGACAAGAACAACATGCTCAATATAGCGTAGGGCATTAATAGATGCTCAGGGCGACCTCCTGTTATCATTGCCACTTATCCATACTTACATCTCAACATACTTACAATACTGAATCTCATTTCTAATATACTGCATTCTCAAATAAAATCCCTGACGATTTGACAATACATTTTTATTTATTGCGTTTAATACATACTCTCAAAAACATTTTGATATCAAAGCCGTACTTCCTTGCAGTCAAAATGACACCTTAGAGGCGTATTCTTTTAGTAATTTAACTCTACTATTCAGAAAAAAGTCAAAATATGGTCCAGATGTTTATATACGGCGATACCTGTAACTTCCATGTAAAACTTACAGTATGCAGGTATAAAAACATTCACACTTTATTTACATGGACTAAAGTTACAATTTATTTTGTCCATGAAAAATGCATATACATCCACATACGTAAAACAATAATTTGTCAATGCATATTTCTAAGTCTAGCATATATACGTGAAAAGACCTACGAGTACCAATTGCCCTATTGAGCGGTCCCCCTGGGGAACTGGTACTTACCCAATCGGAACAAATCTAATTCGGTAGAGGCGACATAAACCCGTTTTTGACGCCTTAATTAGGATGGAACTGTCTCTAAATGAGTGACTTAATAGGGTTAATTGTACACCCTATTTGGAGTATCATGCCAATTTTAAGTCCTTATGCAGCACCAAACGTGCCCAAATGACCCATTTTAACCCTATATAAGGGTTCAAAACAGAAATAAGATATTTTATAGTGTACATAGATATAGATACCTTTACGGTATAAGTACTTGATTACTTAGCATGCCAGACATAAAACAAATCCCCAGACGCTTATTTGTTCGATGCAAATGATGACCTTGGCTTTGGACTTAGAGACAGATTGGCGATAGAGGTGTTTTTGCTAATTGTGTGACAACAAGAAAGATACTGGATACTATAATGAAGGTCGTTTAGAACGTTAAAGTAATGCCTAATGTTTAAGTAACGATTACATAACTAACAAGAAAAAGGGAAAAAAAAGGGATCTCATAATAACGTTGCCCACATCAGCCGTATTGTTAATGATTTTATTGATTATATTCGCACTTTGTACAATTGTGTATGGTTCATACTTTCGCAGCTCTCTCAATGTAATTAATGTAAACACCTCACAAAAGATAAGTGACCTCCATAAATCCAAGTAAGAACCCCAAGTGGAATCGATAGACGATCAGTGTTGTGTTTCATTTTGCGTAGAGTACAGAGCTGCTGTGCAAAGTCAAACCAATTTTATCCAAAAGGATAATTACATGTGTCTAAGTTGGTAAAACAGTTAAGATCGGCACAGCAGCTCTGTACTCTACACTAGGCATTGTGGTGATGCTCTATTACACTGCGGGTATACCCAAAATGTGAGAAATGAAAATTGAGGTAGATTTTTCAAACGGCTAGTGTAAAATGATGGTAATTGTTTTTTTGATGTCAAATTTGGGGCAAACTTTAGCTGAGATTCCATATTTTTCATATATGTCAATATCGCATATCTAGATTCCACTTCAAAATAAAGCTTTTACTTTTAAAAAAGTGTAGTAAAATCAAAAAAACTACAAACATTTACTCATAAATGGCTCAAATTGACAGTGAATTAATTTGCAATATATCTATATGTGATGATGGTGTGACTATTCTGTGTTTTCTAAATCCTAAATTTGTACCTCAGATGGATTTATCAGATAAAAGATCAAATGAAGCTCTTGGAGATAATTTAATACATATCAAAAGAGATACAATTTCATCAAAAATAATTTTGTTTACCCACCACAGGTGTAGAAATCTTTTTAAGATTTGAAACTAGAAACACTTTTTCATCCATTTTTTTTTCGCCGGCGAAAAAAATGCAGCTGGTAAATAATTTCATGTTTTTCCTCTTTTACGCAATTCAGAAATTCAGCGGAAACTACTGGTAGGATAATACTAATAGTATAATCATGTTCTATCGATACATGTGAAAAAATATATTGTCAGAAAATCATCGGACAGGATCTAGGCCAGTCCCTTTAATCGGTATCTTGTATAATGTGGACTCACTTGTCACATCATTAAGGTATTTTAATCTACTTATCAACAATAAATAATCCAACTCCAGACGTGGAATAACTTGGTGTTATTGGGGGCTCAAAATGAAACACAGGTAAGTTCCGACAAGTGCTCTATATTGATATGACGGGTCACATATGTGACCTTCCAGCCCGTATGAGCAGTAAATGCCAGAAACTTCATTTTGCGCTACAGGTGAAAATACATGTCGAGGTCATAATTTGCCGAAATTGATTTTTTGACAGATTCACAATCCTAGTGCTTATACTACAAAATACCAGCAAAGTTTCATTTCAAGAAAATTATATGAAATGTGAAATAAATTGGCATATTCTTAAGACGATCAACAGAAAATATAGGGCTTTCTAATCTTTGAACGCGTTTATCTCAGTTATACGTTTTACTTCCTGAATACCTTTGACGGACCATAACTTGACTTCTGGAAATCACGTGAAGTTCATTAAGGTGTCATTTTAATCCTTAAAGCATGGTCTTTGCAAATAATTAAAAAAGTGAAAATGACAAGAGCTGGCATTTACTGCTGTTTTGGGTTGGACGGTCACATATAGTTGTCCAGACATTCATACACCGAAGATAACATCAACGCGACTTTGATCAGATATGCAAACATTTAGTATTACGTCATCTCATGTTTTTATATAGCACATGCAAGAAGTATTACAAATGCTAAGTTGTAGAGGTTTTACCCTCGTCTTTTTAAGGCTAAGGGGGTGGGGGTGGTACCACCACCCACCACCCCCACCCCGCCCGATCGATTTTCATAATCTTGGTATCAATGGAAAGACAAGACCCTACCCTATACTAAATAACTTTAGGGGTCCCAATTTCAAAATTTTAGTAACCATCACCCCCCTCAGGAAGACGTGTCACAAAAAAAGGCTGGGGAAGACGAGGGTTAAAGAAATTGACAAATTCAAGGCATGTTGACCTAGAATACATAACATTAAATGAATTTAAATATTACTAATGTATAACGATGGAGAACAAGTGAACATCGCACGACTCAGAATGAGAAAAACTATGATTGAATCTGTTCTTTTTATAAGTAATACCGTATATATTTTTTTCATTTTTTTTTAAATTAATTTTAAGTGTTTTACAGCTTTTAAAAAATATCTTTGTTATCAACAAAATCATTTAAGTTAGTAATGCTTTGCAAACACATCTACAGTTATAGTATTCTTTATTTCTGGTAGCACAGTACATCAAAATAACAGCAAAAATAAAACCTTTTTGAAGGAGTAGACCGGAGAGCCAACAGGGTCAGATAGTAGCAAAATAGAATAAATCAAAATAAAATAAAACATAATCAGGACGCACGAACAAGACAGACAATGACATTAACGAGCTCAAAAAACTTTTTATGTACATTGTTCTATTAATAAAAGATTGTTTTTTGTTTTGTGATATTACAAAAGTGGTTTGGATTATTTCATACTTTTTGAAGTGAATTCCAAAGAGCATAGTCATTTGTAGAAATAGCGCGATCTGAAATATTTTCTTATTAAATTCAATATATTTAAACTTTGGATCACACCACTGAAAAAAAAATCGACAGACTTCTTCAGCCAAATGACCCTTTTTCAGCGATGATGTAAACAGATACCATCTATTAGCTTGGTTGCATTTCATAAAAACTTTTCATTTCTACAGGTTTTTAAATTTAAGGATTTCACCCCTACTAGTACTCCAAACTTGTTTCAATATTTTGTATGTTTTACTTTATTTTATAAGATGTTTGAATGTATTTCATTACCAAGGTCAAGGTTGATTGATAATTCTCATGAAGAAATGGAAGAAAAATGAATTTACGTAACGTATGACTAAAAGAAATAATTAGATTTTGTATTACTGCATATAAAACCGTCAATTACGATTTATTGCGAGTCTTTGCTTTTTTCATAAATTATCTGTTATTAGGTCAACAAAATTGCAATATATGACGGAACAAGAAAAATAGAGAGCAACAATCGGGTGATTAACGTCGTCGTAACAAAATGACATATATACATGTATAGGCAAATTACGCTCACAGATAAAAACAGTTGCATGAAGTACATGAAGTAGATGAATGAAAAATTTAGATGGTATCAAGCAACCTGATAGTGGATGCAAGACGCAAAAAAAGTATGTTTTCTTGTTACATAACCTCCGAATATGTACTGACATGAGTCAAATATTGTAAGCAAATTTGTTTTTCAACTTGCTATTAAGACTGGGGTAGACCTTCAAATGGCGTAAACCGTTTTTGTACTCTAACTCAAGTAATTGCATAAACTATATAAAAGTATACATTTTTATGTTGATATCAGTATTTGACAAAAAAGGTCAATTTTGGCCAAAAAAATGACTTTTGCCCAAAAATTTCTAGGAAAGCCTAACTAAAATTTGCATTTGCGAAATTTTGAACTTTTTTGCTTTTTGGAATTTAGAAACAAATGTCTAGGAAGTTTTTTCTAAATTTTTGATTTGTATCTCATTTTTTTGAAAAATTGCCAAAAATAAGCCAAATATTGGCATTTTGGTGGCAGCGGTGGGATGTTTTTACATTTTTGACCTATTTTGGGCAGTTTTTTAAAAATAAAGTTAAAAACCAAAATTTGAGAAAACTTTTCCTAGGCATTTGTTTCAAGATTCCAACAATGGGACAAAAAAAAACGCGTTTTTTGGCATTTTTTGCCAAAATTGACAGTTTTGGTCAAAACCGATATCATCATTATGTTCAGGGTAAAAATCCTCTTCTAGAAATGTATGCTTTAATATATATCCTATTCAATTAGTTTGAGAGTTAGAGTACAAAAATGGTTTATGCCATTTGAAGGTCTACACCAGCCTTAAATTTGCATATCCGTAGATCGTAATTCCTTTTCATTGCGTCCACCAGTTCATGTAAACATATTGCTTGATGTTTTAAAAAAGTGTTTGCCAATTTGAGATCAGCAACACCAATTTGAGATCAGCAACATTCTTTAATTCTATATCATATCTTATCAACAATCAGATATACAATTTTCTCTAATTGTGTATAAATCTGTCTGATAATACTTGATTTTGAATAGTTCATTTTATTTCGATATGTATCTTACAAAATAAAAAGGAAAAGGACAAGTTTGTATATATATATATAAGCATGTGAACTTTGAAACATTTTAAGTTTTGTATTAAGTAAAAGTTCGTAGTTGTCATTTTTGTTATTGCAGCATATGCTAAATTTGTTAAAAGCCAAGAAAAAAGTAGTACATATGCATGTTTTCAATTTAGTTATTCTATACATAATGGAGAGTAAATAATACGCGTCTATTTAAAGACTAAAACTAATAGGATTTATGACAAAACATCGCTGGAGGCAAATATAATGTTTTAAGTTAAAATGTAAAATTTGTAAAGTAACAATAATAAAATAAATCGTTTCTTCTAAATTGTGTATGTGATAGTGCTTTTATATTTTACAATCTTAAATTCAATATCGAATTAGTGTAATAACTCCGAATGTTCAGATTACTAAACTGATATACAAGTAAATTGTTTTTAAAGCATTAATTTCGATTGGCCTCATAAATATGTATACATACAAGGTTATCATTTCACAACTTTATGGGTATGTTGCGTGCGATTGAGAAACATGTGCCAACGTGAAACATTTTCACATTGGCATTGGTACCGGGCATTGGTATATACGTCTAGAAAAGTTGATGTAACATCTTGGTAAAAAGTTGAGTAAAAAGGCTACACTTAACAGTTCAGTAAAATATTACACAACATTATTGTTGGTTCCGATCACATTCTCATTCCCATGGCTATACTGAAAGTATCGCATTGTTTAATGTCAAATGAAAGCCCATATTTTTCTGATTGGAAATCCGAAATTACACCTCCAAATTCCATAATACTTTTTGAGATATAGCAAAAAGTGTAAATTTAATTTATATACCTATTTTCCATTTCTTATATATTTTCATAACAGCCTCATCGCCAGGGTTGCATACTTTGTGTTGCCTCTGAAAAGTAAACAAGAAGCATATAGACTGCCGGATTGTAAATAGAAATAATTGTTCTTTCAAGAGGTATCATTCTACGTATAAAAATTGTTTAGATCTAGAGAATAAAGTAGTTTCAAATCGTGAAACTATGCAAAATTGCAAAATATACTCATATACATGTATTTATATTTGCCTTTTGTCACACATATGTCATATCACAGTGCAGATCTATGTAAACATTTCAAGCTTCTAATATCAATGCTTAATATTTAGCTCGCTTTTCTGAGACGTCTGTATATACAGTTTCATACATGTTACTCAGTGCATTGATAAAATTTGGTATTAACAGAATGTAGAAATAGGAAGTAAAATATGCACAAAACCGTTTAAAACAAACCGCTATGATAATCGGAAAATCAATAACAATAGATAGCTCTATAATGGTTAAAGGTACAATCACTTTAATTCATAATATTGCTAGAGAGTTGTGTCTACATGTATAATATAGAGGTGGTCAATGTATTCCTACACTACAGTTGAGCGAAATACCTTTTTCAGTCCACTGTATTTTCGGCCAAAACCCAAGAAATGTATGTATGTTTTAATATTTTCAAACTACATAGTAAAAATATGAAATCCTGCAAATTTCACGATTATTGGACAATCAGAAGTAATTAAAAAGAATAATTGAAAATTGCATATCGTCATGTTTTACCTAACATGAAATCAGGGGCGATACATTGGTCAACCAGACTTACGCCCGAGGAAGTTATAATACATTTTGGGAATTGTCACTTTGTCATTAAAAGTGAATGCCACTCATTTGCATTGACACAACATGACAAACCTGCTGTTAGTGATTAGTGCAGTTCAATTATCGAGCCTCATTTTCTACGCTGCTGTGATTTTTGCAGTGATACGACACCGTTGCGTGCTAGGCAAAACTTTCTAAGTTTATTAGAGTGTAACGTATACAATGTTGTTAAATCGGATGCTAACTTAAAGAAAACTTACTAGAGATTATAAATGTTTAAGAATAATTATTCAAATACCTTTAAATAATTTAAAATATCAAACTTAGAAGGTTCGCATATCAAAATGACCGTATTTTGAAGAAGAATCTTAAAATGTCAGCTTCAAATCATATAGATAAGGCACGCTCTATAAAGCCCAACGTTTTGTACCTTTCCGCAAGATGCAAGAGTCATGATCGGCTCGATATCAGTTATACCACGGGAAGATTATACGGCAATCGAACAACAGCGATACGCTATGACAATGATAACTTGCAGAGGCCCGGTATACAAGTTAAGAAAATACTAAACATTTTACGTACACATGGTAGAGTCTGATGGGGGTAATCGGACTGAATGGTGGGTTTTGATGTGTGTTTGTATTATAAAAAGGATTACCTTCAGGCTCAGACGATAATTGAATTGATTTATTAATAAAGTGTGAACTATAAACAAAGTAATATACGTAGTATTTATTATATTTGTAAAATGCATTTACTTTAAGTTTACCATGATGAAAATGATTAATCCCTATTGCACAAATGGAACGGTCCCTGCGCATGCGAATATGACATTCTTTTGGACTTAGTTTTTTCATGAAAAAAAAAAGAAAAATGGCCCTATTTCAAAAACTATTTGTTTTTTTTCAATTTTTCTTTCAGAACCTTGTTCAGAGTGTAATTATCTTTATGTATTATTTGTCACAAGGGGTTGTATATTTAGCCGTGTGTCGCCATCAATCACCAATAATGTGACTTCTGCTGTTTTTGACCCCAAATTATCGAAATATCCTGAATAATTGATTTTTTTTGTTTTTTATTGTTGAGGTAGAACACCGGCTCTACAAAACATATCAAAGAAATTAAAGGTGTCTCACATTTGTTTTGCCACTTAAAATTACCCTCGAAAATTCGATTTTTACCGTTGGCGTGTTAACCATCTCTATATAATACTAGCTTTGTATATGAAAGGATGTAAAGCGTTTGTACACTTGTGGGATTTTATCGAGGTAAATGAACAAAACCTGAATTTGAAGTAAACCTGAATTTGATGTAAAAGTGTTGGTTGTTGTAATTATATAATAATTTTGCTGTTTTTCTTTCCATTTTCTATAAAAAGAATATGAACAAATAATGTAATTTAAGAATCTACACTTCACTTCTTGTCACAGCTTTATTCTAGTCAATATGAAACAGTTATATATGTTTTAAATTCAATTAATTTTATTCATATAATATCATGAGTATTTCTGCAGGCAAAACAGTTGTTCAAGTTCAAATGTAAAACTGAAAAATAACAAATCAAGTAATTTATTTCCGAAAGGAGTCACAGCTGTGACACTTTTGTCTTTTTTTCAAAATTAGTTCTCATAATTACATTACAATATCTAATATTGTACTAATTTCTAATGTTAAGTATGCTAGAGTGATGTTTCATTGTCAAGTTTAAATTTTAGTTAGGGAACATCACAATGTCTGCTATCTAATAATAACAATTTTTCATTGTGTTTAGTAGTTTTTTTCCCAATTAGTATTCAACTCCATTTAAAAAAACAAGGATGTGTTATTAAAAAATACTTTAATTAATATTCCTTGATAAATTAATCTTCACCATTCAGCTAAAATTCCATTCCATCGTAGTCTGTGACCTTTTATCTTTAGGTTAAAGATATTTTGTAAGTTCTAATGAACTTTTTTTTACAGTTTTATATGTCTCTTCATGAAACAGGTGATAAATGTATTGTTTGCTCAAAACTTATTAGAACATGTCATAAGGATATTTGTTGTAAAATATGTATGGGTTTTATTCACAAAAAATGTTCTAAATTAAAACAAAGACAACTAAGACGGTTAGATCCAAAGGATTGGGTATGTAAAAAATTTGAAAATAGTAAAGATATTTCTGATTCAGATATTGATACGTCACTCGACAAGTTAAATATGACAACTTTCTTTAATGTCACAGATATGGATTTTAAAAAATATGACGACATGATTTTTAATCCGATGAGATTCGAAAACAATTCAAATAGTAAAGCCTACAATGATATATCCAGCAATGACAACTTGCATAAATGTTCTTATATTATACCAGAACAATTTTTAAATGACCAAGAAAGAAATTTTGATCAACTTAACTTCCTTAATGTTTATATAAGAAGCATATCGAAAAATATCGATTCTTTCAGAGAATGTGTAAAATCATTAAATTGTGATTTCACTGTAATGGGGGTTTCTGAAACCCATCTGAAAGATAAACCTCATGAATTTTATAATATAGACGGATACAATATCGAATACAAAAACAGGATAAATCGAGGTAAAGGGGGTGTATATATGTATGTATCCGAAAAAGTAAAATATAAATTACGGGAAGATCTTTGCCTAGCAAATTCAAATTTCGAATCTTATTTCATAGAAATAGACAACGATAATCAGAGTAAAAATACACTTGTTGGAGTAGTCTATCGATCCCATACATCAATAAATGATTTTAATCGAGATATTGAACCTGTTTTTAAGAAACTTAACTCTGAAAATAAAAATTTGTATGTAATGGGCGATTTCAATATTGATCTTCTTAAAACCTGAAACTGACAAACCTACTCATGATTATCTAGAACTCGTGTATTCCTACTCAATGATCCCATCAGTCTATAAACCTACTAGAATAACTGCTACATCAGCTACTTGTATTGACAATATACTCACAAATAATGAATATATTGTTCGAAGTAGCATAATAGTTACTGACATTAGTGATCATCTACCGACAATTTTATCATGCAACCCCTGTAGTTTTTATAAAAAATATACATACAAATATACAAAATGTATACATATATGTAAGATGGAAAGAAATACTTACTGATAATGATGTAGACGATGATTATACGACGAGTGTATACCTCTACCACAAAGGGTTTATTAAAAAGAATTAATAAGAGAAACAAATTATACAAATCTTATATTCAAAAACCTACCCAAGGCAATCTTCAAAAATTCAAAACCTACAAAAAAGACTTGGAATGAAATAAACGCTGTAATTGGCAAGAGTAAAAAGCAGTCATACCAGTGTAAGTTCCAAGGTGACAGTGGTTTAATTACTGATCCACAGGACATCTCTAACAAATTTAATGACTATTTTGTGAATATTGGGCCAAGACTTGCATCGGAAATACAAAACAATGCCAAAGAATATTATGACTACTTGGACAAAATGATATCTAGAAACATGTATTTGGCACCTATTGTTGAATCGGATATTTTGAAGAATATTGACAAATTTGATCCTAGCAAAAGCGCCGGTTATGACAATATTGGAAACAGTATAGTGAAGAAAGTGTGTAATGAAATTGTAGAACCCCTAGCAAGTATATTCAATTTATCTATTTCATCTGGAATCGTCCCAGATAAACTAAAAATAGCAAAGGTTATACCAATATATAAATACAGGGGTCTATGGGAAATGAGGCAAAAGTCACATTATTTAGTGTTGGTTCAAGGACTTCCCAAAAAAATGTTTGTCAATTTTTCACAAAAGTTGCCCACAAGTATGTTCTTTGAAATAAAACAATAAAAATTGGGGGTCACCGAACTAATTTTACAGAAAAATATTAAAAAATAGCAATTTTTAGCTTCAAAACAATACTCAGAGTATATGCGCATGCGTATTGCGGCACTTACCAACTCGGAAACTAGCGCGTACTGGTACGCGTGGACGGCGCGTGGACGGCGCGTGGACCAGACACCTTAATCGCATAATATGCTTTGCAAATATAATTTATCTCTTTACAAATTCTTACGGAACCAGCAAAGAGACAAAACCACCAGTGTTGGTCATTAAGAAACACCACATTTCTGTCATTGGCTGGCGGTTTGCTTGCCACCTTCAAAAGAAATTAAGTCGTCATTTGTAAAATATCTGCATGGACCTAAAACTTACAGTTAGAACTATCGTTTCCTCAATTTAAAACAAAAAAATCGCTGAAACCCTACATTTAGAACTTTTATAAACATTTTTTAAAAGTGGCCATTATTGAAACAAACACACCTTTTTTTCAGTCTGGATTACCTTGAAACACCTCGATCTATTTTTATGATTTTGGTATCAATGGAAAGAAGAAACGCTATCCTATACCCAAACAACTAAACTTTTGGCTTGTAAATTTACAGTTAAAGAAAATTTCAAAGCATATGTCGATTTTTTTGTCGACCTTTCTTTGCTCCTCACTCCTCTCTTTAGTATTATTAAAAGCAAGTTTGGTTTGTGATTATCAAAACAGTCTCTTTTACCCGAGAGATTAATCGAGTTTATCCTGGGTCTATACAGCTATCATCCTCTACTTAATTTGTTTGATAATATGCATAGCCCTGTCTCGCCACGGATTAACAGTTGGTAAATGACTGCTTGGAATTCTCACCTGAAGTCAATGTCCCTCGATTGTCTACCCTGCCTGCACCAGGAGGGGATTTTTTTCTTTCCATTTAGTAATAAACTACAATTTAAAAGCTCTATAATGGAATACCAGTTGCTTTTAATGTTTGTTCTTTTCAATGAAAAATATCATCTCTGAGTAAAAAATGAAAAATACTACAATTTCAAAACGATGTAAATATAAGAAATATCTTGCTTGTATTGAACATTAAATCTAGGACCTACAGTTCGTGTCTCATCGATGGAGGGATTAGTTACCACCTTCCCCCTAACGGATGATTCCCGGTCGCATAAAACGCCAAAGAATATATTTGTGTAACCAAGTTTAACAAAATAGTGTGTTTATGATAGCATAGCTATTGTAGCATTCCATAAACTGTATCCCTTTGCAGCCACAAACTGTAACCCTTTTTCCGAAAGGTAAGGAAACATTTGGTACAGCAGAAAATATTGCAAGCTGCCATTTTGAAAAATAAATGTATAGTATGGATCTAACACTTACAGAACATCTTAGAAACAAAATTATTTCCCTTTTCTATAAGCAAAGTGAAAAAATAGGCAAAATTTCAATATGATTTTTAAATAGAATTTTTCCCAAATGCATAATTTTTCAGTTCGGAAATACTCATGACGTCATAATTACGTTACTTCTTGAATGATGCTATTAAATGTCCATCTTAAAAAGAAACTATCATGTCTTGAAATCTACTAACTTTGGGATTGTTGATACGAACATTTAGCCTTGTAGCGCTCATTCCAAAATTTATTCATATGCTAATAATGGTGATAATATGAAATACATTTAACAATATGATTCGCCTTAATGTCATCAAATTATTACACCCCAACTTATGTTAATACTACTTTGACTTATGCTTCGGTAATTTTAAGAAATACCTGAGTAACATTTATGTCCAAAAATATACGAGATGCTTTCAATACTGAAATGAGAAAATCAAAATATCTTAGTAAATAATGACTTTTAGAATTTCAGAGGAATTTATTACGGTAAGGACAATCGGTCACTGAATATTAAAGGTCCAACAATATGAAAGCATTGAACAGCTACCAAATCGTATGCATGTTTCCTTTACTAAACAAATAAGCCAATCAAAATGCGCAGATTCAACAAAACTGCACTTAATGTAAAATTGATCATATTCATATTACATAAGTTTGAAAAATGTAATCAGGTAAAATATTTTCCTATTTTCATAAAAAGTATCTCATTTTGTATGTGTATGCCACATCTTTTTCGTGTTTAAATTATGAAATACAAATAATTAGCAAAATTTTGTGGTGAATGTCAAATTACTGTTAAAAACAAGTGAGTTTTAAGCGAAATTTGTGCATTTGTTCATAAATCTCTCATTGCACTTAATGTAAATTTAATTGATCATATTCATATTAAATAAGTTTGAAAAATGTAATCAGGTAAAATATTTTCCTATTTTCATAAAAAGTATCTTATTTTGTATGTGTATGCCACATCTTTTTCGTGTTTAAATTTTACCTTAGATGCAGAAAGTCAGCTTTGGGAATGATGGTGGATGTTTGGATCTTATAATCTGACAAAAAAGACGGACTGTTTTTGCTCCCATTCAACAAAAAATGCATAACATCACAGTAAATAGCCTTAATTACCATTCCAATACTTAAATTTGCTACCAGTATTCTCGTGTATATTTATTACGGTTTAAAACTACTCTATAACTTGAATTACCTTCCTCTTTCCCAGATAAGTATACATTAAGCATAGTTAATAAAAAGCATTAACACGAAGGCATTATTAAAAATCGTGACAAAACATTTCTAGAACTGAGACGTTTCTCCATTAACGACCTATTATTATGGGCGCCTGTTTAAGCGCCTGTTGCAAAAGCATTCCCTTTGTGTTTTGTTCAATTTTAAGAGGATTTAAAAAACGTATAAGTTCAAACATTTTTATACTGGATGTCAAAAACTTTAACACAATCACTAATCACGATGTAAATGACTAAAACCGGAAACAATAAAACCGACCGTTTAAAAACAAGATTTATTAATTGTATGTTATTTCCATTCTTGACTCAATTAATTCAGTTAACATCAACGTCATAAGCAGGGCTTCGAAAACGTTGCCGCACCGTTCCCAGAAAAAAGTAGAAGTCCCAGAAAAAAATAATAGTATAAATCAAATAAT
>JXSR01S002550.1:32064-48975 GCA_000969725.1 Ophiothrix spiculata
TTCAGAAAATGAGGGGTTAACTGTGCCCTTAAGGCGAATTCCAGCGTGACAGGCGTGACCTTTGTATGAACCTTTTTTTCTCAGAATAGCTGGTAAATTTTATCTAAAGGCGATACCACGGAAGTATTCCTATATGTTATGGTGAACATTCGATATTGGGTGCAAAAAGTGAAAGATTTATTCTAACTCAATCACTGTCTTCACAATGGGGACACAAAGTGTCCATGACAGGCGTGACCCAAACTGACACTGCCTTAAAAATATGGTTTAATGCTGAATTCTATCTCTTTCCCACCGGAGATTTGATTCCTGTTTATGTTGCAGTATATCTCCTTTTATGAACCAATCAGGAAACATTTCGCTTGTGGAGCTGTAGCTCTTAACTTGGAGAATACAGGCTAAATCATTTCGTGACAGGCGTGACGTGACAGGCGTGACATTTGTGCACACCTAGTAAAACTTGATTTTAGCAATTGATATGTTGTTTAATAACGTCTTTATTTATGATTATGATTTATTTTTAACAGTTTTGATACTGTGTTATGCAAGTCTAATCTATTTTTGAGCTTTAACCCCTGTCCTCCTGGGCCCGGCTCCTGGGCTATTTTTGCAACACGTCCTCCGAGGGTTGTTGCAACCACCCTAATATTTTAGAACGGAACTAGCTCCTATGAACTTGGTTTTGCTAATAATAGATAGGTATGATCCTCCCCTATCCAACGATACCAAGATCATCAAAATCGGCCGAGGCGTTACGTAATTATGACGTCATAAAGCACTTTCGGATTGGAAAATCAGGCAAACTTGCATTATAGCAAAATGGCCACCAAAAAGCAAAATTTTGCTACAAAAGTTCTAAATAACAGATTTTCGTCGGTTTTTTGCCAATTGAGACAGGAAATGATGATTCTAACATGACTTTTAAGTTTGAGTTTTATAGCATCCACATTGTTTTCAAAATGGCGACTTAAACATTTTCGGGATTTCGACTTCGTGACAGGCGTGACCGATTTTGAGATGTAATAGTGGAGAAATAAGCAATCACTGAATGTTTGTTTATTGCTTTGCAGATCTAGACTCCATGAAAGAAGATAGATATTGATGTTTCACCAAAACATGACCTTTTAATAAAACACAGCAAACAATTTTCATGTTTTTCGTGACAGGCGTGACATCTGAAAACGGCAAATTCCAGCAACACACTACTCGGCCTGATTAACATTTATTACTAAAACGCGATTGTACTTTAGAGCACAGAGACTGGGGCTTCTTATACACTAATAAGGAAAAGCCTCAGATGTTTTTCTCTGTTTCAGTAACAAATCACTTTTTGGTATAAATTTGAGGGTAAAATGTTACTAAGGCAACATCCAACTTATACCGGTCATAAAATAAGTTCTATTTGCTTTATGGAAAAAACAAAAGTAGTTCCTGAGACCTTGATTTGTTTACTTTCAACTCAGGTATTACTTTTATGTCAGAATTGCACTTGAAAAATCCATGTATGTGATACAAGATCATGGAATTAGCCTTAAGACAGTGTCACACATCACCGTACCGTATGAATAACGTACAAAAAACGAACTTGTTTGGTAATCGATATTACATGTATTTCAATGACAAATGAAGTGTACGTTATTAGTACGTTATTCGTACGTTTTGTGATGTGTGACACCGCCTTTAGGTGCTGGTTTTTGATGTGGTTTAAGGCTACGGTCCCTAAATGGGTGCAACTTTTGCCAACGGCATCTTTACTGCAACTTTTTACCTACTTACACATATCATAATAATACAATTTTTGGCGCACATATGTAAGAGAGTCTCTAATTTATACATGAGACTTTAGTAGTGATTTCACGTCCATTATCAAGGTCAAAATTACGTCAATAAACTACTTCGAAAAATTAACACCTTTTTCGCCGAAACCTTAACATTTATGATGTTCGAACGATTCGCCTGTTTTCAAATTTTGACAGATTGTAGGCGTGATACTTTTTAATGAATTACAAATAATATTTTATAAATGTGTTGTGTTTATTTTGAATGATAATGTAACCAACCCGCGTTATTTTGTCCGAAAAACCAGGCGTAAATTATGATTCTGAGTTCGCCTTGTTTGAGCTGTGAATAGCCTGATTTTAATATCTACATTATCTACATTTTGTCTGATATACGCATTCGCATAATTTAGCTACAAATCGAGTATTCCAATGAGGCAAAAATTGCAATTTTTATGTAAACAAAAGAAAAATACGGCATTCTAATGTTTATGTTTTGGATTTTAGTTCACGATCTCAACAATGCCTTGATAGCTAGCTCAGCGGTAGAGCGCTCGCTTTGTAATGCATGACAAACTCCTGCCATAATCCATGGTTCGAGTCCCCGCAAAGGCAGTGGAAACTAGTTATCTTTTCATGATAGAAAAATAGTTAGGATTCACATTTTCCCGAGCATGTGGATTCCTCGTACCCTTAAAGCGGTTTGGTCATGTAAAACAATAGCCACTTTATAATCGACGGAGGAGATGTAAACAAACTCGTCCCAATCCCGAACATTCCCAATCATTAAATTGAACCTTCACCGAAGGCTTCACGCATATACAATTCATTGAAATCGATCCAAATCGATTTTGGCCAATTAACCGCAGATTGTTTGACCAATCGTCCATTTCCATCCGTATAAAAACCAGCAAAGGATGACTTCAGATTATTCCTAGCAACTTTGCGTTTCTTCATGTGTAGTTCAAGCGAAGACCGAGTACTACATTAGTCCCAAAAGTTGAATTATCTACGATGGAAGCTATCTAGGATAATGTCACACTCAGGTCCATACGGATTGTATAGTCATGGGTTTCAAAAATTGTTTCATCAATTTTTGGTAAACTAAGTTGACATGCAAGACCCTAACTTGCACTGAAATGATCCATAATGCATTTAGAATACTACCGTGAGTATGTTATAACACTAGACTAATTTTTAAATCAACTTTTGGCAACTTTTTTGTAAAAGCACATGGTGGCCGCAATCTTAGATTTTGACCAACTTTTATTTTAAAAAATGCATTTAAACTCAACTGAAGCTGATATTGGCCTGTTATGTGTTGTTAAATACTAATGAGAATATACTGGCATACTTTGGATAAATTTAAATGCTCTCTGAAAGAAGATATTGACTTATGAAATTTGTCTATAGAGAAGGTCAATGGAGCTGGAAGTCACCTTCTCGTGAGAAAGGGACGTAGGCACTACTTAGTTACTAAGGTAACGATACGCTCAACACCATTGACCTTCTCTATAGACGAATTTCATAAGTCAAAATCTTCTTTCAGAGAGCATATAAATTTACCAAAAGTATGCCAGTATATTCTTGTTCGAGAAACACAAGCCAAAAAACTTTCGTTTTTGGCTTGAGGCAAACTGTATAGTACAGGCTATGACATAAAGGCCATCTGTGCATAAATTGAAAAATACAAATGGTACTTGAACAAACAGAAATGTTTCATTCTATATTCATAAAAGGAACCTTTTTGAATTAAATTGATGAAGATCACACTGTTTTGATCCGAGAAATGAAACAGAATGTTTCGTTGGTTTACATAGTTACCATTTGTAAACATTGTAAACATATCTTCAAACACCATTTTTGTGTGACTAACAACTTCGAGAAGTGTTTATAATAAGAAATTTATTATTATATCCTTTGTTGTATTTATGGAGTGTTGCAGTTCGTATCTGATAAATATAATCATTTGGGGGATATTGGGTATGTGCACTTGTGCGCCAGGTTTGATTGCAGAGCTTGCTTCTGGCAGTGGTACCAAATACCACTGCCAGATATTTCGGGTAAGTATATTCTCATTAGTATTTAACAACAATTAACAGGCCAATATCAGCTTCAGTTGAGTTTAAATGCATTTTTTGATAAAAGTTGGTCAAAATCCAAGATGGCGGTCATGATGTGCTTTTACAAAAAAGTTGCCAATAGATGATTTAAAAATTAGTCTAGTGTTTCAAAATACTCACGGTAGTATTCCAAAGGCATTATGGATCATTTCAATGCAAGTTTATTTATTTATTTATTTTATAATGTTTACCCAGAGTAGCCCGTTCAGCAATTATGCTGGTCTTACACGAGGCTCTTCTTATATAGTTAAAATTTAGCATATACACATAAATAATTGATTTAAAATAAAAAGCACATATAAATATATACATAGGTTGAGAAGCGACCACATGTATAATCATTGAAATATACATTAGAGTTTATATGTGGATAAACAACACATGAATAAAGTTAAAAATTTACACATTAACAGAAATACTTACAAAATTCAAATTGAAACACACAATAATACCTGATAATATATACAAATACTGGTAAGCGACTGCAGGTGGATACCCACAGTCTACCCCCAAAGTGGAAAACCGTGGGGGTTTACAGTAGACAAGTGATACAAAAAGCAATACACATATTGAAAAAGATAGATATTTAGATTTATTAACGGCGGCGGAAGGGTATCCGTAGACTACTATCACGGTGGTAACCGTAATAGTTTACAATTAACTTATTACATCATTAATATGTATACATTTCTTTAAAAACATATAAACTAGATGAATTTCTGACATCAGTACTGAGACTGTTCCATACTTTCACACTACTGTATTGAAAAGAGGATCTAAAATATTCGGTATCATGACGATTGAAACCTTTTGGTAAAGCCAACATACCAGTTGCTGCTTGTCGTGTATTGACTCTATGATTATTGGAAACATATTCAAATCTTGAAGTTAAATAAGCTGGAGCAAGATCATTCAAAGATTTATACAATAAAATGGCCTTAAAGTAATCACAACGATATTCAAGTAGATCCCATTTCAGCACTGGGAACATAATTTGGGATGAAGTCAAATTATTGACACTCAGTATAATTCTAGCACAACGTTTTTGTAAGACATTTAATGTTTGCATATCTTCATTAAACCTACCAAACCATACGACGCTACATTAGTCAAATTGCGGTTGTATTAATGACTTATAAAGAACATTTAAGATATCTGTATCAAGAAATGTATAAAGACGTCGCAGGAGTGCAATTTTACAAAATAATTTCTGCGTTACACTATTAACTTGGTTGTGCCAAGGGTCTTGCATGTCAACTTAGTGTACCAAAATTGATGAAACATTAACAATTTTTGAAACCCATGAGCTATGACTATACAATCCCTATGGAGCTGGAATTCACCTTCTTGTGAGAAGGTGACGTAGGAACTAATTTAGTATGTGGATCATCAGAGTTCAATGCCAAAAAAGAACAAAAAAGAAATCTTTTAGCAATTGTGAGGTACTGGAATAATAATACCTAGACCACCAAATTTCCTGGGAATTAACATGACGTCACGGTAACTGGAAGTATTTAAGCCAAACCTGACAACTTGATCTGCCGAGATCTGTAATTGTGAAAGTGGCATCGTGACATTTCTAAGGTAGAAATTAAATTTTGATATAACCATGATCTGATGATGCTATTTGTTAACTGCGCCTCCACTTTGGTCACGATTGGGAGGAAAGACAAATCAAATTTTTTCCAGAATTTGTGTAAATGAGAGCAAAAATGTCAACAAGTTGAGATTGGTCAGCTTTTACCATCCAAGCTAAGGTAATAATATTTACGTGATTTACCATACTTTTGGTATTTCATCACCTTGGATTTCAATATGGATATTATTAGTGGTATCTCTACGATACCAATTGTTACCGGATCTTTGGCCATGCAAAATATCACATTTGCGGTGCTTTACGTCCAAAACAGACATGCTAAGGAATTGTTCGGTTTTAGAGTCCATGCCAGACGTAGATCAGATCAGATCACGTCCTCCATAATGTCTGCTGATTAAGGCGCACTTTATGTCCGTAGTTAGAATGTGAGTATCTAGACATCATTGGGACGAATAAGGGACAGCTATGGGTATAAATACCCTACTCTTCACGAACCTAGCTCTGACAAGCATGGGACCGACGGCTTAGCGTCCCCTCCGAATGATAAGAATACTGATAAGCTCTATCATCATGATCATAAACTTTATGTATCCTTCATGAAAGGTCAGTGGTTTCTGAGAGGGGAAATCAAACTATTAGTTGTAATATTATGTGAATTCCCATTCATCTCGCAAGCCAGGTCGAGACACTCACCAAAATGGCGAAACTGAGTAAAAAGCTAGCTGATTAATTTGACATCTAAACAATTTGACAAATCTGACAAATTTGACAAATACGTTTATACATAGGTGCATGCAAGCATTTTCTTCCTTAAGATACAATAAATCTATTCGAAGGGATACATATAGATGAAATTATAATCTTTCTTCGGACACAGACAGACCATAAATTTGACAGATTGACAATACAGCTGCCAATACTAATTGCGTAGAAAATGCTGGTTTTAGTGAAGGTCAGTTAATAGAAGCATTATGTAATATATCAACTAAAAAAGCACAAACGCAAAAAAAAAGAAAAAATAGCATCTGTCCAAAAATTGTATAGCTTTAATGTAACATAAGAAAGGTGCACCTTTGATTATATGTAGAAAAATGATCGTTGGAAAACAATTATGGTAGTTGGATAAAATTAAGCTACAAATACATCCCTTTTCTAGTTGCTCATAACATTTTATTATCGCAAGAAAAATTATAGAAAAATATCTCAGAAAAGTGTTCAATCAAAATGTCAACAAAAAAGTAAGTTGCGTAGATATAATGTAACTTAAAAAACTACCAAGTGTATCAAATTGATTACATGTAGAAAAATGATTGTTTGAAAAAATATGGCAGTTGTAGAAATTAACACACAAATACATACCTATTCTATATGCTCGTAAAAAATTGCTATTATCAGAAAAGTATTTAATTAAAATTTCAACAAAGAAGTAAAAATTTCCGTTTATGTAATTTTTAACTCGCACATTTTCCTTATTTCCCAACGATTTTAGTTCCTTTCAAGGTCCTTTCATGAGCATACATTTAGAAGCATTTTTACTACAAATTTAAAAATGAATGCATTATAGTGTTAACCCTCGTCTACCCAGGGGGATGTTGCAACCCCCCTAAGGTTTATTCCCCGCTGCATAAAAACGCAAAACCAACCGACCCCGGGCATTTGGGTATTCTCTTTTACATCCTTTGCAGTCATTTTGATGAAAAAATTTGGGGGTACCACCTAAGGTGGGGTTAGGGTAGGCCGTCAAACTTGGGGTGTAGGGGGGGGGGGTGAAGCCCGGACAATTTTAAGTCGCCATTTTGAAAAATATATGCATGCTATGAAGCTGATGAAACTTGCAGGGCATGTTAGAATTATCATTTCCCTTCTTTATTAGCAAAAAACCCGAAGAAAATTGGTCATTTAGAACTTTTATAGCAAAATTTTGATTTTGATGGCCATTTTTGCCAAAATCCCGATTTTTCCGAGTTTGGACCTGTATGACGTCATAATTACGTAACGCATTGGCCGATTTTTGTGATCTTGGTATCATTGGATAGGGAAAGACCATACCTATCTATTAATAGCAAAATTAAGTTCATAGGGGGTTGACGTAGACGTGTTACAAAAATAGCTTGGTTAGACGAGGGTTAACCCTAACCTCCTACCTACCATTTTTCATTCTCAGCCTATCTCCTCGGAAATAAGGGTGTCAAAAATTGGTGGTTTCCACCGGGGCTCGAACCAGGGACCTCTCACTTCCCGATCCCGTGTCCACCTATACCAAGCCACCCGAGGGGCGCTGCCTAGGCAGCGATTTCGTGCCCATATGGGACCCCGGTCTATGACGTATTCGGACTTTGATGATTTGCTCTTGTAGCTTTTTGTAACCTTTGGGAGCTTTAGGGTTATAGAATTAACATTACCCTTGAGAAATTGAATATGATTATTTTAGTATTCTTAAACGTCCAGTATGATTACAGTGGAACAGGACTTATTTTTCCTAACCTACTGGTCAATGCTAAAATATATATAAATTACTCATTTGTTTCATATTTTCAACATTACACTTAGATGTAAATTATGTTAACAAATTTCGGATATCATCATTTGCATATAAACAAAAACCAGGAAAATCTCTAAATGCCTATATTTTTGACAATCTTGACATTAATTTGGAAATTGTTCATTCAGACATTTTGTTACTTCATGGTGAAAATTTCTGTTAGACAGGTTTTAATTAATGTGCGTACTTCTCCTTTTTTACCCTAAAATGTGCAAAAATCCAATTTTTTTTGAATTGCCTATATTTTGTTTAGAGTTTTATCAAATTTTCTAATTTTGGTGTTAAGGGATACAGAAAAAACATGTTCAAAAAATCTGTTAGACATATTTTTGAAATACTTCATACTTTTGAAGTTACTACGTAATTACTTTTTTGATTGTGTTTTGACTTGGAAACCATTTTGACATTTTTGCTTATTTAACAGAAAAAGGTCAAGGTCAAGCACCAAAATTTCATCATAAATCTATGTAAACTATGGTTATAAACAACTTCTGTAACATTTTGTCTGGAAATAAAACGACGTATCAGTTATAAGTAATATTTCTTAATATGGGCTGATTTGAAAGGCACTAGTATTCTGTTAGCAATTAACAGCTATTGTATTTTCCAGACTATTAATTACCCAATGGTTTAGCATAGCTCACAACACTATTCATACACTCAATACACGGAAGTCAATAATGTGTGTTTAAAAGACTAGGGGCCGTATTCTCGAACGATGTTTAGCTAAACGTTGGTTAGGCCTAAAATGCGTTTAGTTAAAATCTGATTTTAACTAAACACTCGGTAAATATTTAAACAGTGCGTCTAGTAAACATCGATAATTAAAACTTACAAATATCATCCACTGAACCGTGCATGTAAAAGATATGCACTAGTGACCTAAAAGTATTTGTATTAGTAGAAGGTCCCTAGTCAATAAAGATTTCTTCGCTTCATCAGTTACACGGCTTGTATTATTTATCAAGTAATGCCTGTGTATTGAGCACGTGAAGATAGACCTACGCTATAATAGCACGCACACAGCTACCATGTTTACAATGGTAATTCAAGGTATATTTTTTCAAACAGCACAGATATTGAGTGATTTGTTTGTCATGGTCATGTCGTTGTCATCATATTGTAATTTTCAAGCATTCTTCATTAGTATTATCACACTTTTAAAGCTTAAAACAACAAAAATAGTTGTCGGACACATGATGAAAATAAAATTTAAACAGACCTTAAACTACCCCCTGACCTAGTTTAGTTTTAAACGCATTTTAGAGATGTTTAAAGACACTTGATTATATTTAGTTACTCTTCGAGAATTACGTTTATTTTAACCATCGTTTAAATCGTGATTTAAACACTGATTAGCGTTAAACATCTTTCGAGAATACGGCCCTGGATCATTAAGTTGAAGCATTCAAATAAACGCACCACTGATTGGCTTAATATTTGGCCTTGCCAGCAATATCCTACTTTTGACCAATACAAAACAAGCTTTCATATGAAAGCCATCTCAGCTTCTAGCAAACCAATGACCTTGAAATGTTTAGCATATAAGGGGATGCCCTTGGCTAATACTACGGAACAGAATAATATTATAGTACTTTAAAATTAGGAAAAATAAGACATGTTGCACTGTAGCATGTGCCATCCCTAATGTGTATATATAAGAAGAGATCGCGTTCTATTATTATTTAATAAAAATAGCTCCAAATTTGGATAGAGTCTGATTCTACAAGATCAGTGGAAAAAAATAGGAAACAGTTAATTTTTTGCACAATAAAATTGATAAAAAAAGGCATGCTAAATATTTTGAATGATTGAATAAAATGCACTTCTAATATAGGTGAATATCATCGATAATACCTCAAAAATAATATACCGTATGGTACTGTGAAATGAAATAATTGTACAAGCATCTATAAAAAGAATGCATTGCAATATTTTCAAAACTTGATTGATCTAACTGCTTAATATGCTATAAATGTATGCTTTATAAAAGAGGCTAATGCCACATAACCAGTTTTATCGGCAAAAATAATGGTGTCGGATTATCTTGATTATTTTTCCGGTACATCGTGTACCGGTTTTAAAATATGAAACTTTATATTGGATTGAATAGTCTATGTGACATCAATTGCATTTTGTGTCTTCTGGCGGCCGGGATACCGAAGGTGAGAGTACAACTATCTAGCAGTAAAAGTATGAAAGAAAACAAACAGTCATTTACATTGCACATATTCAAAATCCACATTTTAGATGTTTAGAATTTGTAAGCCTAATGTTTATGGAATCATTTTTCAATTTTAAATAAAATGCAGCACTGCTTTCATCATCGAGGGAAATATGCATCCAGTTGGTTGTAAACGGTATCAAAATTGTCAAAAAGCTCAAACTATCCCAATCTTCTTGTAAGATCATCTGGAGAAAGTATTGTACAACTTTATAAGGAGGCCGTTGACATATGAGGTTACAAAGACCATTTTAGGTTAAGACAAATTCAGAAAAAAAGGAAGGTATTCAACCAATGTGTCCAACCAGCTATGACCTATGGCTCTGAGACCTGGGCAATGACTCAGAACGTGGAGCAAAAACTTAAAGTCGTGCAACATAGCATGGAGAGGATCATGCTCTAGATCACCAAACGAGACCGTAAGACCAATGCATGGATCAGAGGCATGACCCAAGTGACTGATATCTTCCAGGTTGTGAAACAGAAGAAATGGACTTGGGCAGGTCACCTAACTAGAACATCAGATGGTCGTTGGACAAAATTAATAATTGAGTGGGTGCCAATATATTGTTCAAGATATCCACAAAGACAAAGGACAAGATGGAGAGATGAAATAACAAAATTCCTAGATGTCACTTGGATAAGGAAAGCACAAGACAAGTCACTGTGGTGCCATATTGGAGAGGCCTTCACCCTGCAGTTGGTCGACAATGGCTAATGTAGATGATGATGAAGAAAAAAAGTTGGTTGGTCATTAGTTGGTTCCTCCAAGTAGGGGCAGTACACATAGAGATTTGCGTAGTGCAAACAAATTGTCTATTCCAAACTTGCAATTATACGTCTTATCTAGCTCTTTGCATGCACTCTAAAAAAATATCGTTTTTTACGAGAGACCGTAAAAATAATTAAGTACATTTTCAAAGCAATTTTTACGGTTATCTGTAATTTTTACTGGAAAATACCATAAAAATAGACGTTTTAATGGGAAAATACTGTAAATTTACGGTAAATCGTAAATACAAAATACCTGGCAGTTCTATTGCCAACATTTTACCCGGTTTTTTTTACAAAATAACAGTAAAATGTCGGCAATAGAACTACCAGTTATTTTACCGTAATTTTACAATTTACTGTAAATCTACCGTAAATTCACGGTAGTTTCCCAGTAAAACGTCTATTTTTATAATATTTATGGTATTTTCCAGTAAAAGTTACGGTTAAGGTTTCCCATAAAAAACGGCAATTTTTTAGAGTGTGACTTCTTTGAATCAAAGGAGTGCAGTGCAAATGCTGTAAATATTCTAACATTCGGGTAAATGAACTTATTTTTCAGTCTTGTCATCTACAGAGCTTTTTTCAACGTGGAAGGAAACTCCATCAATCAATTAACAATGTCGATGAACCAGTCATGCTCGTGTAAATTCAATATGTTATACTAGGTAAGTATACTTAGATAAATCTAACTTAAACGTTGTCAATCCAAACAGTAAGAAGGCATTATTTATGGTCGTGACAAAACTTCAATAGAACTGAGACGTTTCCATCAGCTTTCTATTAACAAAGGCGCCGATTTAAGCGGTATGCAAAGGCATCTCTTTTCCCTGGCATTTTGATACGAAGAAAAATGTCGCTATCGTCATGTCTTTTTATTTAAAATACTTAATTTGATTGAATTAAGTATTTCCCTTCAGGATGTGAAAGCCATAAATAATCATTAAAATCAGCCTCTAAGTCAAATGCTAAATCACGTAATTGATGACTATGAATCGAATCTTTGGGAATGCAACCCTAAATTAAATCATTACTATAAATAGAAACCTATACAACATTAATAGAACGCTGTCGCAAAATGTAGATTTTGGTGTAAAGTGTAGAGGCCGGGAGTATTCCAGGCGTCACAAAGTAGAAAAGCTGTCATTAGTGTGAAAGTAGTTTGCAGACATCGTCAGTTTTGACGGCAATTTAACTACATTGAACATGTTGAAGTTTTTTGCTTTATAAACTGAGAGAATGATGATTTTATCATACATAATTTAAGCCCTTTACCGGTCCAACATTTTTTTGAATAGTGGCAACCGACCAATTCCCTGAAATGTTAAAAGCTTACCCTACTCCAATATTTTGTCCCGATTTTAGTCCGTCAAGATAATGCAATGCGTATACGTCTAGCCCATCAAGATGGACCTCGCAAGCAAACGCGGAAATTTGCATTAAAAAACCCAAAATTGACAACGATAAAGAAAATAAGACAAGAAGAATTTATAACGCCTTTTTATATATTACAGCATAAACATTTACATAACACAATTTTAATCTGTCTTATAAAAATAGACAATACTCTTTGATGTCCTGGAGAAAGATACTTATCCCCATTTTAAAGACATACCATAAAAATAGACGTTTTACTAAGAAAATACCGTACATTTACGGTAAATCGTAAAATTACGGTAACATACCTGGCAGTTCTATTGCCACCATTTTACCCGCTTTTTTACAAAATAACGGTAAAATGTTGGCAATAGAACTACCAGGTGTTTTACCGTAATGTTACGATTTACCGTAAATCTACCGTAAATTTATGGTAGTTTCCCAGTAAAACGTCTATTTCTATAATATTGATGGTATTTTTCAGTAAAAATTACGGTTAACCATAAAAATTACATTTATATATTCGTGATTATTTGTACGGTTTCCAGTAAAAAACGGCAATTTTTTAGAGTGTGACTTCTTTGAATCAAAGGAGTGCAACTGCTGTAAATGTTCTAACATTCGGGTAAATGAACTTATTTTTAAGTCTTGTCATCTACAGAGCTTTTTTCAACGTGGAAGGAAACTCCATCAATCGACTGACAATGTCGATGAACCAGTTATGCTCGTGTAAATTCAATATGTTATACTAGGTAAGTATACTTAGATAAATCTAACTTAAACGTTGTCAATCCAAACAGTAAGAAGGCATTATTTATGGTCGTGACAAAACTTTAATAGAACTGAGACGTTTCCATCAGCTTTCTATTAACAAAGGCGCCGATTTAAGCGGTATGCAAAGGCATCTCTTTTCCCTGGCATTTTGATACGAAGAAAAATGTCGCTATCGTCATGTCTTTTTATTTAAAATACTTGATTTGATTGAATTAAGTATTTCCCTTCAGGATGTGAAAGCCATAAATAATCATTAAAATCAGCCTCTAAGTCAAATGCTAAATCACGTAATTGATGGCTATGAATCGAATCCCCTAAATTAAATCATTACTATAAATAGAAACCTATACAACATTAATAGAACGCTGTCGCAAAATGTAGATTTTGGTGTAAAGTGTAGAGGCCGGAGTATTTTAGGCTTCACAGAGTAGAAAAGCTGTCATTAGTGTGAAAGTAGTTTGCAGACATCGTCAGTTTTAATGGCAATTTAACTATATTGAAGTTTTTTGCTTTTTTAAACTGAGAGAATGATAATTTTAACATACATAATTTAAGCCCTTTACCGGTCCAACATTTTTTTTTAATAGTTGCAACCGACCCCTACCCTGAAATTTTAACAGCTTACGCTACTCCAATATTTTAGGGGATCCCGATTTTAGTCCGTCAAGATAATGTGATGCGTATATATCTATTCTATCCAGATGGACCTCGCAAGCAAACGCGGAAATTTGCATGGAAAATAACCAAAATTGACAACGATGGAAGAAAAATAAGACAAGAAGAATTAATAGCGCTTTTATATTGCAGCAAAATCATTTACATAACACAATTTTATTCTGTCTTATAAAAATAGACAAATATACCCTTTGATGTCCTGGAGAAAGATACTTATCCCTTAAGACCTACGAGCATATTGGGCGTTTTAGTTTTGACAGAAATTAGATAAATTGATCTACATACAGACACAAGGACCTCATCAAGGCAATTCAAGTACATCTTGTCTTTTTATATCGCAGTATTTCAGATTTTAAGGGCACAGTTAACCCTCATTTTCTGAAATATTTTATGCTTTGTAACTCAGCAACCAATAAGTAAATCCGTATAAAAGTATACATTTGTAGATGTGGATTTTCATGTAGAAGATGATGATTAGGTCAGTTTTGGACCAAAATGTACGATTTTGGACCAAGGTCCAAAAAACACACGTTCTTGGACCATTAATTTGTAAACAACCTAACTAAATTTAGAAAAAATAAAAGTTGGACCTCGAATGCTTTTTAGAATCTAGAAACACATGTCTAGGAATGCATTTCTCAAATTTTTGATTTTTGAATTACTTTTTGAAATATTGCCAACAATTGGTCAAAATTTGGCCCAAAATGATTTTTTTGTCATTTTTGGCCTATTTTAGGCCTATTTTTGGCAATATTTCAAAAAGTAAGGTAAAAATCAAAAATTTGAGAAATGCGTTCCTAGACATGTGTTTCTAGATTCTATTTTAAAAAGCATTCGAGGTCCAACTTTTATTTTTTCTAAATTTAGTTAGGTTGTATACAAATTAATGGTCCAAGAACATGGGTTTTTTGGACCTTGGTCCAAAATCGTACATTTTGGGCCAAAACTGGCTTAACCATCATCTTCTACATAAAAATCCACATCTAGAGATGTATACTTTTATATGGATTTACTTATTGGTTGCTGAGTTACAAAGCGTACAATATTTCAGAAAATGAGGGGTTAACTGTGCCCTTTTAAAGGAACACTAAATAATGTTTCGCATTGAATATATGATCGTGTTCTCTATCAAGATAAAGACATGTTCCCCAGTTTACGGATTATATTGCTACACGTAAATGAGTGCTGAAAATGAAAATTCGAAATGAACATAAGAAAACAGTATACTTTTTTAAGGTGGACTTTCATAAAGTCCAGATTTTTAGACATATCTAGTGTTTTTGTTTTTGGTCAATGGGTTAAGTATAAATTCATACTACTGAGCAGTGTGCGGTCTATTAGATAAGTATGAATTCATAGTAGAGTATGCAAACACGGCACGGAGTGCTTACCCCCAGGTCTATCTTTAAAGATTTCATCGACTATCATTGTGCGTTTTATTGTTAGTACAAAAGGGGCGGGGTGTTATTGTGAATTTTTCGGGTTTTTCCCTTTTTTTTTGGGGGGGGGGGGTTGGGGGGTTGGGACAGTTCTTTTGCAAAAAGACGCGGATAAGGCTTGGCGTCCAAAGACATTCACTCGCCCAAGTGACATTCGCTCACCCTGGAAGCAAACTTCGGTCAAACTTGAAGCGACATTCGCTTAACAAATGTCACGACATTCACTACACTTCAGATTGAATTGGAATGAAGTTCGCTCCAAATATTCTTGTGTTTGTTTATTCAATAATCATACCACTACACCATGCACTAGTGACGTTCACTTTTATCGATTGATATGATGTTCGCTCAATAAGAGCGACATTCGCTCTCCGTTTTAGTAAATAAGTCAGAGCGAATATCAAGAGCGAATGTCTTTGGACGCCAAGCCTAACTGACGCATGGAATTTTAAAAAAATGAACTTTTTGCCGTAATATAATCAAAAATTTGCGATTTCTTATAGAATGGAACGGTTTTTTTCTCTTTACCTATTGATTCAACATTGAAAAAAAAAAATTCACAGATAGGGTCTTTTCGCCTATGCCAAAGTATTACTATATAGTTCAAAAGTAGGTTCGGACTTTAAAAAAAAACCGCTTACCTTAATCAAAAAGCAATTGTATGTGCTAACTTGTCTGGTACTGCTTCGAAGATGCGTAAAGTAATGTTTAACTTTGTAAAATGCAATATATAGTGTATTCACATAGTTTGCTCTTTGTCATGTTAATTTCTTCAAATGGATTTGGTTTCTTAATACCTAGTAACGTTCCTTAACAACGGCGAATATATTGCAAAAGGTCAGCTAATACCAACTATACTGTGCACAAATAATTATCTGTTTAGGAATTCGTAACTTTAAGATAAGATTTCCTGGAACACAAAAATAGGTGATACGCATGTTGCAAACCCGCGATGTTGCCCTAACTAAAAGGGTGTATGTGCGTGTCTTTACTTGCTTAGAATACAATGCAAACGTTTCTCACAATAGGCCTAACCATTAAGTATGAATTCATACTTAGCTCATAGACCATACTCTGAACTCAAATGAATCAATTCATCTAAACCATTAACTTTAAACGCTCCACCCACGAAGTGCTTGCATGCTAGTATGAATTCATACTTATTTCATATACCGTATTCATACTTAACTCAAAGACCAAATGCAAAAACACCCCGATTGTAAATAATTCTGGACTTTTAAAAGTCCATCTTGAAAAAGTACACTGTTATTAGTATGAATTTATACTTATACATGCTTAAACCCATAGACCTGGTATACTGTACAATACACAATACACATTAGTATAAATTCATACTTAACATGCTTAACGCATAGCCCTAAGGGTTTGTCAAAATAGCGTGTATAAAACAGATAGACATTAGTATGAATTCATACTTAACCCATATACTGTACAATACGCATTAGTATTAATTTATACTTGAAGGGACTAGCCTAGATTCCACTTAGAATAAAAAACTTATGGAAATGCTTTAAATAAGGCTTAAAAGTGTAGTTAAATCAAAAAAAGTACAAAAATGTACACAGAAATGGCTCAAATTGACAGCGAATT
>JXSR01S002552.1:15854-32906 GCA_000969725.1 Ophiothrix spiculata
GAAGTGGTGATTGGACTAAGTGGCTATAGGACGAAGTGGTCTTGGACCAAGTGATATTGGACCAAGTGGGTTTGGACGAAGTGGCAATACCCCCCATACCGCTGACCCGAAAGTTAAAAAACACAATATAACGCCTAAACTTACTTTTATTTCAATTTTTCTTGCTTTACCTTTTCATTTTACACTAGTCTGAATTGTTCCAATAACCAGCATTAACAAATGTTAAGTTCAGCTATGCACACGCTTATCTATGGGGCAATCTACACCGAGCGCAAATCCAGATGCATGCGCATCTCCGAGATCCAGATCTGAGATCCGCATCTCCGTAGACGGATTACACGTACGTATGTATGCAGAGTGCTGTACAGCAGATCCGGATCTGACGCCCGTGTAGCCATAGGATATTGCAAAGCGGCTTACGGAGATGCGAATTCATCTGGATTTACACTCCCGTGTAGATTGCCTCTATATCAATTCACGATGTGAAGAGTCACGCTTATTTGATGTCGATCAAAGTATAGTAATGCAAGCTATCTACTGAAAATAGCATGTACATCTAATGAAGATATTGATGCCACCTACCTATTGTAAATAGACTGTGAATTATCTGTAGATAATTACTAACTAATATACACAATAAAAAGTGTTACCTACTGTAAATAAGAATATATAGCTTTCTAATATAGACAGTAATTATTGTACTAGGGAAAATTGTCTCTAGGAAAAACGTTTTGACAAATTAAACAAGTGGTCATTCTTTTTAATGTGGGCACCCATAAATGGTGGATTTGTTACATGGAGAGTGATTTATGCATCAATTTTTGTCATATCATTTCAACAATCAAATGAAATGTCATAATTTTGGTATGATTTTAAAGACAATTTATTTGACTTTCAAGAAATCAAGAATAGAACCCAAATGAAGTGATTAATTAAGCTTAATGACCCGTTAAAGCTACTTAGCCAGGGTGGAGTTGGGCGAGGTTGAGGTGGGTGAGGTTGAGGCATCATGAAAATTGTGCATGAATTGTTCTGCCATATCTCCTTAAAAAACCATTGAAGTGTCACAAATCTTATATGATTTTAAAGGCTAGTTATTGTTTATCAAAAACAGTTGGAACTAACACGAATAAAATTGATTATTAACGCTATTAACAAGTATAAGTCAATAAGCTAATTTAGCCAGACATGAAAACAGGCATAAATGTGGTTGGTGTGGATGAGATATGTACATTGTGCATCAAATGTTGACATAACTTTTCAATAATCGTATGAAATGTCATAAATTTGGTATGATTTTGAAGATAATGTATTAGCCTATAAAATCAATTGAAAATATTAGCCAAATAAAGGTATTAATTAACTCTAATCAACGAATACCAGGAAGGAGTTAGGTATGGATGAAGTGAATGAGATGAAACGCAAATGGGCCTCACCTCAAAAAGGATGACCAAGTACAAGTTAATAAAATGAAAAACAAAATGAAATGTTACAATTTTGACATGCACATTAACAATTTTTTTAAATTAAACCATATAGCTCATCGTGCCTGTATAACATATAGCCATCAAATAGTGTAGAGCGAATACCGTATACTTCTATGTGATCACAGTCTTACGTATGCCTATAATTATAATTTAACTAAAATAGACAGATCAACACAATTTATCCATCAAAATGAAAACAAGTTGTAAAAAATTATTATTTTAGCCTCATCTGAGGCCAGTTTGGACAAGCTTTGGGATTTAAAACTTTTCTTAGTTAACATTATTGAATTGTCATTTCAACATTTGCCTACCCCATGTATAATACTAAAATGTGCTTAACAAAATGGAGCAAACTTATGAAGTCACATGACTTTCTTATCATTTTTTCTGAAAATATTTTCATTTGCCTATAGCAAATGACATGATTTCTTGCAATATCAAAATCAATGGCTACAATTCATCAAGAAAATCTTGCAAAATTACAACAGATCATGTTACACATTCACATTTACTGACAGTACACAATGTTAGATTTTTCTTGGGGTGACACTCATATTAGAATGTGATTTGAAATTAAAATCTATACTTACAAGATAGAAAAAAACAATTTTGTTTAAATATGAATCAGGTTTTACTTATAAACAATGGGACCCTCTGAAATTTCAATTCAATTAGGCAAAATTATCAAATGTGACCTGTCATATAGAAAGGTTCCTTAAGGGTCCCAAAATCAAAATTGATTGATTTGTTTGGTTTCAACTGAAAGCTGATATTTTAAGCTTTAAAACGACACCTTGCTTTTGGTTATTGGATGTTTGGTTGCAAAGTTACATAAAAATTGGCAAAAGGCAACAGGGTGATTTGGAAAACTATAGTTTTGAGAAAATCAAGTTTCAGTACTAAGTAAAACATAAGAGAGGATTTTTATATAGCTTTTCAACACATTTTCCTTATGTTTTGGATGTTGCAACCTGATTAACACGATAGAATACACTTCAAAAGTAACGTCTCTGATCAAATTAAAAATTCGACCTTGGACATGATTTTTGACTGTGCTCAGCTTCAATAGACCGTATCAGGAAATAAAAATGCTGACCATAAGGTACCTTTCGATATGGCACAGGTCTTATGGAATTCCCCTTTGTAGAAGTATGGATACAACTTGCTAGAAAAAGGCTCACCACACAATATATTCCCCAAAAGTGACCCTAACAGTCATAAAAAAGACACATCAAAACTATGGTATTAAGGGCTATGAATTTGAAATAAATAGCATCCCATTTGTCTGTTCTCGGATACATCCCCCACCCTACCCCCTCCCACAATATCATCTCACAATCTGCTCAACACAAACCCCTATTCAACTCTACTTTGAACATCAAAAGACCCAGAAATGAAGCAAAATAGCAATCATTTTTTTCTGAAATTAAATGCCACCAGCATTTATCACAATTTGTATCATTTCCAATATAATCCACAAAACATTCTGGAAAATCACTTTTGTGATTTGACTCGCATTTCGTCATTCCATTATTTTTATTTATAATTTTTTCTCCCATATCATCAAAAACAGGTGAAACTTAGCTTTGCTAATTCCAGCCCTGTAGAATTTCATGTTCTTATATTACAACGGTAACCTAACACTTTGCTCTGCTATATTTCTGACCACTTCAAATCCAAAAGCTGACTTCAGTTAAATTGCTTTGAAAATCATGCAAATTTCTCTTTACAGACCGATATCATTGAGTGAGTTTTTTCTCTCTCACAAAGCTTTTACACAAATTCCCCTAGGGACCAAGACTGCTAGGATTTCTGTAGGAAGATTCATCAAGGCAGGAATATTTCAACTAAATTTGGTCTCATCGCCAGTGAAATATGATATTTTGAGTTTCTACATGGCTTATTTCAGCACATCATATGTATGGAACACACCCTCAGGGCAGGATTCAACACACAAAGTTACAAGTGAAAGATTATAAGAACCCCAGGAACTCGAGATGTTTTTCTTAGTATCTGAATGATTTAAAACTGGCAGATCTCGTTAATGACACATGCTCAATTTTTAATAAAACTTGCTGGATTTGTAAACGTGACTTTCCAAAATGTATGAACATAAGAGGGGAAATGTAATCAATACTACGCAAGATGTTTTCCTGGTAGTTGAATGATTCAGAAGTTACAGGACAAATATTGGATAAAATGGTCAATTTTTAAACAAACGGGCTTGCATTTTGTATACAACAAAAGTAAAATCTGATCACAAGAAATTGACAGGGGTTAGCGTTTCATTTCTTGAAGTTAATAATTCATAAGTATCAATGTTGTTCAAACTTATAATTGGCATTTAGATGCTACTGTGACACTAATTGCAGTAAAAATTTGATTCAAAATCTTAAAAATTGGTACTAGATGTCTGCTACAAAGTGACAAAAATAAGCTGAAGCAAAAATTTACCTGCATTTATCAATATACAAATAGAATTGAAAACTGCAGGCAAAATGCCTTTCAGAAACACTCTTGGGCAAGGAAAGAACTATTTTCAAAGCAGGAGATGATACAGTTTGCCTCATAGCTAGGGGAGTTGATTGGACCCAGGCTGGATGCACTTGTGCCCAGCAGATAGTAAGTCCAGCATTTAAGAAAGACATACTGGGCACTCTGGGCAAGGAAGGAAACAAGGAAAGAACTAACTCCAAAGCAGGAAGATGATACAGTTTGCCTCATAGCTAGGGGAGTTGATTGGACCCAGGCTGGATGCACTTGTGCCTAACAGATAGTAAGCCCAGCATTTAAGAAAGGCATACTGGGCACTCTGGGCAAGGAAGGAAACAAGGAAAGAACTAACTCCAAAGCAGGAGATGATACAGTTTGCCTCATAGCTAGGGGAGTTGATTGGACCTAGGCTGGATGCACTTGTGCCTAGCAGATAGTAAGCCCAGCATTTAAGGCATACTGGGCACTCTTGTCAAGGCAGGAAACAAGGAAAGAAATAACTCCACAGCAGGAAGATATACAGTTTGGCTCATAGCTAGAGGAGTTGATTGGACCTAGGCTGGATGCACTTGTGCCTAGCAGATAGTAAGTCAAGCATTTAAGAAAGGCATACTGGGCACTCTGGGCAAGGAAGGAAACAAGGAAAGAAATATTTCCAAAGCAGGAAGATTATACAGTTTGCCTCAAAGCTAGAGGAGTTGATTGGACCCAGGCTGGATGCACTTGTGCCTAGCAGATAGTAAGTCCAGCATTTAAGAAAGGCATACTGGGCACTACTCTGGGCAAGGAAGGAAACAAGGAAAGAAATAACTCCACAGCAGGAAGATGATACAGTTTGCCTCATAGCTAGAGGAGTTGATTGGCCCCAGGCTGGATGCACTTGTGCCTAGCAGATAGTAAATCCAGCACTTGCTATCTTGGAGACACAGCAAAATGATACTTGATAGGTCAACAATCCAAAGACGCAACAGGCAAAACAAACACACAACAAATTTTGAAAGTGAAGGATAGGAGCAAAGATTTAATGGCAAACTGGGAGATTTTTACCACTGATTTGTCTCATACACAGGGAAATATGCCACTCGGGATGTCATTGGTAGATCTGTCTTAAGGTATAGAAGAGAGATGCCATAGAGCTCTAAGGCCATGGTATTTTGTAATTGTGACTAAGTTGTCTGAACTCACAGGAAAAATAAAATTACCTAGAATTACCTGATGAACTGAGGTGATAATTTATTAACAATATCATTGACACTGTTCTGAAAAATACTGCAGGCAAAATGTCAAAAAATATTATAGAAGGGAAGAACAGGAGGAAAGAATTACCTCTGAAAAGAATTATTTGTACCAATTGCCTTGCATAAATATGCATTTGGCTTTGGGTTGGGTGAGCATTAATTATCTTCGAGGTAACTGGTGATGATTTACCAACAATTCTGAGAAGACTGCAGGAAGATGCCCTCAAAAAAAACTTTAAGAAGAAAAGGGAAAGAAGCTAGTAGTATCTTTGAACTAGGGAGACTTTCTACTTGTCTTGAAGCTATAGGCTGAAGACATTTACTGTGCCTTGGACATACTGGTACATGCTGGGAGGAATTGTTTGTGTTTCTGAAATGAGGTCACAAAGTGCTTATACCAAGTTACAAGATTTCAGCACAATTGAATCAATATAGGATTACGTGACAAAACTGAGACATTTTTTACCATAAAAGTGATTTTTTTTTTGCCAAAGTTGTATCTCCATTTTTAAAGGTGTTTTTCAAAAGTTCATCAGTTAAAGCAATACTATAAAGTGTTAAAATAGAAGCGTCCCCTGTCACCAATCACTTTGGATTTTTTGGGCTTATTGCGTTTGTTTTTGGTAGATATGAATACCCTCCAAAACGATTTGGCTCAAAGATGCTTACTTTTTCTGTTATGGCCATTTGTTGAATTAAATTCGGGATCCCGAATTTATTTCCACATGTATTACTATAGGAAAGCATGCATGTGCTTTTTATCCATTTTTTGGTGGCAAAACAATTTATTTCACAAAATACACTTGAAAACACTTTTAGATAGTCACATTCTTCCATTTTATGCTGTTTTTACTATGAACAATTTTTGATCAAAATCTTATAGTATTGCTTTAATGACTTTGAACATCAGCAAAGGATCACGTAACTTTTCACGTCAATTTCATCCACAGAACTCCTGAATAAAAATACCCCTTTTTATTAATAATATTACAAAATGCTATTCTTAGCATCTACATGTATCTATCTAGCCTGAAGGGATATTCTTCCTCCAGGTGATTTCAGAGCAGACAATAATTACCACTGACATGCGCTCGCTCAACGCTTATTGCATTTACGATATTTACCGAGCAATTATTGCTGGATAGAGTAGGACAAAATTTGACAGCTTTTGTTTGTAGGAACATCGCATTTGGATGCTCTTGATTACATCATTGTTGTGCTTATTCATGTATGTGTGTGTGCTTCAGCGGCTTAAAATTGCCGCCTAGACCAAAGTAGGCTGTTCAAGAACCCAAGACCCCACACAGAAGATTTTTTTGCTTTCTTTCCCCATAAAGACTAACTTTGGCTTCAATTATTACAAATAAATTCAGAAAAGGTTGTTGTCCTCTCTGTCTTCGTGTGAAAAAACCATGTCAAAATGACTCTGTGATTTTTTCAAGTTAGAACCTGTAGCGTTCAAGCTGCCAAATTTCACTCTAAACATTGTCAAATAATTGCATCAATTTTAAATGTTATCTTGGTATAAAATCTAAGTAAATTGACTCGCAATCACTCATATTGGCTCCGCTTTGTATTTGGTGAGGTGTGTGTATGGTGTGAAGAAATTACTTAATCAAGTGGAGCAGTGTAACACTTTCTTGTAGAGGTTATTTATTGTTGGAGATATGAGGTGGGAGCAAATGATCACAGGTTATGGAGATGCAAAGTAGTTCAAACTGTTATGTGATCATGCTGAATTGGGATGGAGTCTCTATGAGCATGATCAGTGATCAGAGACTTGGTATCTCCATCACCTTTTCATAGAATTATGTGAAACAGCAAGTTACCTTGTTACTTAGTAAGACTTTGTGATTACTGATCACGCTGAATTGGGATGGAGTCTCTATGAGTGTCATCAGTGATCAGAGACTTGGTATCTCCATCACCTTTTCATAGATTTATGTGTGAAACAGCAACTTACCTTGCTAAGTAAGACTATACCCCTTATTCTTAGAAGTGCAAACCAGCTACTACTTTAATGCCTCTTTAATGTCAGTAAATCAAAGATTGCTACTTCTTATTATGCAACTGTATTCTCCCGGTCAAAAGTGTTTGCGCACCCTTAAATACGGGCAAAAACGTAATTATTATATCAAACGACCAAGACTGTGAAAAAAATCATGTTATATTTTTTATAGGTGCTTAATGTATCCAATATAAGAAATTTGTGTTTCCTCTGATATTCGATCTTCCATAACCATGAAAAAATGCCGATTTCCTGGACCATATACAAATACATCACACCCACTTTATGATATGTTCCTATGTTGTTTATTATTCAATGCTCATTATCACCTTTTAGCCATAAAGAACATTTTCAGGTAAAAAGTGTATTTAAAGTACACAATATGTTTAACACGCCATATTTTCAAATGCGATTAATGCAATTCTTGTTGAGGTTTTTAGATATTTGTATGTAAAATATAAATCCGAATAAATATGATGCAAATGATGAACGGTTCTCGAGATATGGCTGGTTAAAGGTTTGGTGCGCAAACACTTTTGACCGGCAGTGTAAATTCTTTTACAGCATGTTGCCCATTCTGCAACTATTACAAGCAGTTGTTGCATAATCTGTTGTTTAGGCTGGTTTGTATTTCATGGACATTTTAAGAAAAGTGCATTAAGCTACCCCAAAACTAAAAAAAATTGGTGCTCATTTTTGCAAAACCTATTATAATTTCAAATCTAGTGGTGTTTCGGACTAACAGGCTGTTACAACAAATATCAGGTATAATTTGTTTAAAGACTGAGGTAATATCTACCTAGCCAGCTCAAATTACAGACATATTAGAAAAATTAATAAAATCTTATTAAAGAATGAAAACAATCTAAATATAAGGAAGATATAAAGGGAGATATCAGAACACCTGAAGCGATATGGCTTAAAATAACAATGCTGTCATCTTGCGCGATGTCTCATAAAAGACCAAGCGAAGATTGCAAGTCTAGATAATTGCTCTATTGAATCCACTGTTCCCAATCAATGTCGCTTGCTTGTCAGTGTTAATTACTGTATAGTCACCTCGTTAACTCTGCTTGCTTGCTTCTATCTGCTCAATCACCTGTAGGGAATTTCCCTCTAGGGCTAATTGCATGATAATACAGTGTGGGGAGTTACCCCAAGGGTGAATTGCATGATAATACACAGTGTAAGGAATCATCCCTTAGGGGTGATGGCTTTACAATGTATCCGTGCTATTTTGAGGTCAAATGAGACGTACTTGCGCATTAAGCAGGGTGATTTTTAAAAGTCTTAGCATGTATGCGTTCATTTATATTTGTCAGAACAATCAGTGTGAATTAATTCATTTATTCAAGTTAGTGAGAATTCAATGGTGCAACAGTTACAATCTTGTCATTGGTAATTTATCTTGGTGACGAGATTCAACAGTCTCTCTATTATTTTATGAAGCAAGGCTTTTTAAATGTTGGGAGACCCAAAAAATACGCCCAAGAAAGAATACATCAAAAAATGTTCCCACATGGAATTAAGAAATCGAACAGTTATTTCCAATATTCTACAATGTGTTTGTCCTGTTCTAGCTGCTGCACTTCCTGAAACAAACTCGGCCGTGGTCAACAGGGAACCTCTGTCTGACAACAGTTCGTTTTAAACTTTAAAACAAATATTTTTTTCTTGCCATTTCCCTTGCCTGGTAGTGTTGGTCATTTTGAGGTAGCAGTCTAGCAGACACAGGGTACTAAACTAGTGCTACTATATCATGAATTTTACCAAGAACCCAAGGGGCCATTTCAAAACTCAACCATTAGCTCACCGCCTGGAACCGGCAGTTACCATTGTTAAGAACAACAGCATCCGGGTGTTCAACTGTCGGGTGAGTTTTGATGTTGCTTCCTAAGTTCCTGATCATTATACAGAGAGTAGTCGAAAGTAAAAAAGTCAATATTTACATTCCTCTTATTGGTCATCTTTTTCCCTCCTTTCCTAAAATAGATACCTTGTGATTTTACCACCAATTCTTTCGACACATCATGAGTTGAATTTGCAACCTATCATCTCCATGGTGATAAAAATCTAGATTTGATCAAATACCTTATCAAGCTTCAAATCTTAAATACTGACCATCCGGAGAGAATTGCACAAAAGTCAATATTTACATTCAACAAAATAGTATGCTTTACCATCTCCATAAATTTAAAACATTAAAAGTGATTTAAGACATAACAAGTGGAATTTGCGATGTATCATCTCCATGATGATAAAAATCTATAAATTTGATGAAATTCTTATCAAGCCTTGGATCTTAGCAACTGACCATCCAGAGAGCCTCAATAATAAATCAATATTTACATTCCACAAGCCCACTGCATCAAGTCTCTTAAAATCACACACTTGACGAAATGAAAAATGCCCTCGTATTCACAAAACCAACACCGATGATCCCAAGAATACTGCTATTGCCGTTCATAAGCTTCCTATACGCATTCATGACAATACCTCAATCACAAATCAAACTAACTTCTACACAAATTGCCCAGCTTGCTTTGAGACCCGCAATCATCAACGGTGCAGTCAAAAGAAATTGCTCCTATTGTAATCATAGAGTCACTGTAGTGGAAGAACACACTTTTTAGCGAGCAAAGATGATTACCATGGATCAATACTCCACCATGCCAGTCCAACTAGCCCAACAGGGCAGATCATATGAAAACAATCGTCCTCTTTGATCATCTCCCGAGACAGCGTTACCATGACATCCAGCAGTCAATCATCGCTGAAAATGATCAAAATTGCTCAGATTTTCTTCCTTCAAATAACTTGAGGTGGAACTGTCATTACAAGTATTGATTTTTTCTTCACTAAGACTTAAAGGATTTTTTACTTGATGTCACCTGACTAATTTAAAATGCTTTTTGAGCAATTTTATCAGAGTGAATTGAGCGTTTCATTAAGCTTTATTAACAAACAGTATTTCATTTGGAAAACAGGTATGATGTTACTCAATTATGAACTTGAGGTGCAGAGTTTACTTGCACTCCCTACATTCCCCCTGCAATAGGCTTCAGCGTTACATTACAGAAAATCCAGACATTCTAAACAGGTTTCTCTATTTAACTATATATTATGATAACTACTGAAGATTAGCAAATTCTAAAATAGAATTACTTCGAAAATTGGTGTATTAATAAACATCATGCTTCTGTTCTTTACCTGTTCACATTTTTGACAACTTTTTTTTAATTTTCAATTTTTTTCAATGAAATATACATTTCATCATTAATATCATGTTTTTATATAAATGTTTCTTTCTCATGTAGGTGATGCCAAAAAGATAAGACAAACATAGCAGAAAATGACTGATGCAGGATTTGAACCTACGACCTCTGGCTGACCCAGTGCTCTACCAACTGAGCTAATCATCTCTATTTCATCAATGTTTATCATCTTTGTGGCTTCACCATGGTGTGTTAATGAAAAATGGATTAGAAAAATAATATATCAACTTAACGAAATGTCAGACAGATTGAAAAGAGTTGTCAACAATAACAAATGTCAGGTTAGTACAATATGTTTGTTTGAAAAGATGAAATTCTTGAATCAAAAATGAGTTAAACAATAAAACTACCAGTGCAGCTTACTTAATACTATTTAAAAGCAATACAAATGGAATGATCAAAATAATTTGAAAAATAAAATAAAAAGTAATTGAAAAAGAACATGAAAATGAAAATGAAGGATATGCAAATGGAACTGAAAACTTGTAGAAAAGACAATGATTTACAAGAATATGTAAGAACTAATTTCTACTAATCAACATGGAAACATACAATAGTTCCTAATTCAAAACATTTGATAAAATCAATAGCTCTTATTGTAACAGATGGTCCATTGTGAATTAATCCTTGATTAGTGTCCTCACAAGCAATTAATGAACGGGTTAAATACTAATAAAACCTCCGTTATGAATCTGTTGCTCATCAGTAGTACATCAGGTTTCACAAATCACAAAATGTCCTCCAATTTTGAGGAAATATAAAGACTATGACACCAGTTATTTAAATGAAACAGGGTATGCCAGTGGACAATTTTGATCAGGTTTCACAAAACACCAAATTTCATCTTAATTGTAGGAAAAAATAATCGATGGCAAGTAAATCAAAAATTCATCTTAGTTGAGGTCAAACAAAAGTCTCCTAAAATTTAAAACTAGATCAGAATTTACATGATCAAACCTCACTCCTTTAAATGGAAAGATTTTAGAACATGGGGATGCAAAACAGTTAGTATGTAATGTTGTTTTATGTTAACAATAACATGTAAATGAAACAACAATTTAGTGTGAATCCAAAGCCTAGTTAATTAGATGGGTCTGACAAAGTATAGAAATGATTCTTATTGGATTTTAAGGTATAAAGCTGTCTACACTCTCACCAATATACTAGTATCTTAATATTCACACAAACAATTGCAGATAAATTGTTTTTAAATTTGTAAAGATTAAAAGATTTGATATGTGAATAATAAATGAGAAACAAATTGAATGTGTGAATGTGTGAATTGCTTGATGAGATTGTTCAAGTGATGATAACAGCAACATTGAGAAATTAAAACAAAATAAAAATACTAATAAAAAATGAAATATAAGATTGATTAAACAATATAGAATTAAGGTCCTTGATTTTAAAAGATGTGTGTGCCATATCAAAAATTCTTGGTGTTTACACAATATCTATTAACAGAGTTAGCGCTGTAAAAATCAAATTTACCAGTTGCTCTTATAGCCCAATCCCTCTGCAAGTATATGTTGTGGAAAATATATGAAACACGTCATCTATTAGGCATCATAAGGGTCCAAAAATCAAAATCAATATTGGGTTTCATTTTAAAGCTAAGACTTAAAAGCTTTAAAATGGGACCTTACTCTTGATTATCAGATAGTTGGTTCCAAAGTTCAATGATCAAATCTGTTTATGGCTTGTGAAAAAAGATAGTTGTACTATCTAAAACTTGAATGGAGAGATAGTGTTTTCATCTTGGATTTTATTACCTTTTTACTATTTTTGGATGTTGAAACCTGATTGACATGATTCTATACTTAGAAGTTATGATTCAGTCATAAACACCATTCACAGCTACAAATCTATGTGAACAATTCTTTGACCATTTCATACAAACTTCTTGTAAGGTCATATGAGAAAATGTGTTATAGGTTAGTCATTAACTTAATTTACAGACAGGCTGATGGTTTGTCCAAGATTTCTATGAAAAAAACCACCTTAAAAGATATTTGAGCAGTTTGCAAACTATTGGATTAGTTCACATCTGTAGGAAGGATTATCTGAAGCTTTGTCCTATGCAGAAACTTATAAAGTCTAAAATAACATCTACATAAAATTAATCTAATTTTAGCTTAATAATAGAAGTCTAGTTCAAACTTTTTTCCCAATACGAAATACATTTGTACTCATTCAGGTGTGCAAAAGATGACCAGTATATGGTCACATGACCAACATTTTTGCAGCATGATACACAGAAATTAATATAAAAAGTGAAGTGTTTGTAGCACGTACTCATAACCGTCATTATTGGAGCCCCGTTAAGTGACAGGTCTACGAATCATCATCAGGCACATCGCTGGCTACAAAATGACTCAGCCGTTAAATAAACACTGGGAAATTCCCTAGTGGGTCTGAATAGATGTACCTACATAAGCAAGCTATGTTCCCTGTATGTAATACTATCTTCCAATTTATGAAATCTAGATGGAAAATTGGCATATCGCCAAAACGAAATAATTGAAGTACTGTTTGGTTGTATTTTCTGGATTGTGGAGGGGAGGGGTGGCACTTTTAAAAGTTTTAAATATGTACATAAATCAATTATTCAAAACAACACATTGTTAGAATTACTGACATTGTAATATTTTATACTCTAAACGAGTATTTAAGATGTAAATATGTACTCTAAGCAACGATGCAGTCATAAAGACTAATTTAGCAAGGAGTTGCACATAAAAACATCCAAAGCATTGACCAGAATATCTCATTTTTTCCAATAATTTTGAATAAATGTGATCATGAAATGGGAATTTAATACCTTCTTGAAATGGTCCGCTTTGCTATCAAAAAAATATCTGCAGGGAAGTTTATATGGTAATTGCTTCTTAACAGATGGTTACATATATAATTCTGAGTGCCTCCCCCTCAGATTTTGAGTGTCCAGGTCAGTTGATATATAGATATTATATACAGGCCTGTGAGTGAGGCTTCCCCAAAAGAGCGGAAAAAGCGGACAAAAATCGGAGTTCTAAACTTACGGTCCGCATGTCGGAGAACTCATCATGCTCATCATCATGATTGTCAATCGCAAATATCGCATAAATTCAGGTCCATTTCCATGTATTTATTATGTTATAACACTGTTAGGTTTGTCATGTTGCGATCTTGGATACAAGATAGATAACAATCTATCTTGTACTTTTGTTGCAAAGACATTCTTGCCAGAAATATTAATGTCACAATTCGAAAATGAAAGTACAAAAACATATTCACACACTCACGCTGACATTATAATAATTTACTTCTAGCTAACGACATATACACAAGCCGATAGACAAAAATGGTGGTAGTAATTAACGACCCCCAAACAGAGCCCTGTACAGAAGCTATGAGGCATGAACTTCGCGACCGTACAATGAGAATACCAGGTCAAAGTTGGCGACACCAAATCTTAGCCTCATTTACCAGGCAGTTAAAACTGCCTAAATAGCGGAAAAATAGGGGGAAAGCAGTATGAAGAAAATACGGGGAAAAGCGGAAAGCGATCATACGAAGAAAAAAAAAGCGGAAATTAAAATCGGCAGGAGATATAAAAATTGCGGATTTCCGCTAAAAAGCAGAGATTTCACAGGCCTGTATATACCATGACCATGTTTCACATATTGGTAAAGATTTTCAGTGACGACAGATGTATTATCTGCATGTAATGAAAATACAGGACTTGGGCAATTAATCCTTATGGGTGCAATATCCCAAATAGCGTTCCTATACTTTTACACGTAAAGTAGGGGTCTGAAAACGCTCTGTATCTCTGTAACTAGTGATTCAAGCATTCTAGATTGAACTTTGTTTTCAAGTTTTGAAGTAAAACTTTCAGAAATCATCAAAGAAACAATATGGTGGCCGGCTTGTTTTCCCGATATATCAGGCGATATTTTGTAATGTTTTTGCCGGCCTGTCATAAAAAAGCCCGACTTGACCGAGTATTTCTAGAGACACGCTATTTTTTCCATCTTTAATTTCATTATAAAATGTTCTGTGGTGCTGATTTTTTCTACACATTCACAACTATTTCTAAACTAAATAATTAGCATAAAATCAAAATGAAACATAGTCCCGTATTATTTCTATATAAATGTAAGTCTTATTCCACCTTTGTGGTTTAAAACCAGGCAAATTTGCCACTAGCGTCACTACGTGCAGCGATATTGCAACCTTATAGGGTTGGTTGGATTACAGATTATTTCATCATTTCTGGATTTGGGTTTTAGATGCACCTGTTAATGGCTAAATTACAATGACTGAGAGGATAAATTAAAAGTAAACTCTCTTAGTATGTAAAGTTTCGAATTGTATCTTTTATTTTATTTGGGATGCTGTCAAGTTTATAAATATTTCATAAATCTTAAGTACTAAAGCAATCTCAAGAAATTAATTACGTGGCTGCTTAGGAGATGATGTTTGTCAATCGTTTACATTTCTCAGCTCTATATGAAATTTTTCGGAGAACTCCTGAATTTGTATGTTAGTAAAAATGTGTCACATTAAAGTCACACCAAATCAAACTATATAGGTCTACCCTAGTTGCTTATTCCCTATCTCTCATTTATGTGAGTTCATTTTTCTTCAGCACTCATCACATCATTAACATACTATGGATCTTCATTCATAAATCTTTATCACTACTTAGAATTTATGAATGGAAAATCATAGTATGATAATTGTGTGATTGCATTACATCATCGCTTGATTATCATACTATTGGAGTTTCCATTCATAAATTGTAGCTACTTGCTGATAATGATGCGTCACAGTCACAGTGGAAAAATATGATATCCCCATGACTTTTTCATCTCTTTACTTAGTGTTAGTTAGTCATATAGTAAGAGCAATCAAACAGCACATATTTGTAAGTTTAAAGTGTGAGCAAATCTTGCATCACCCCAGGAAATTCATGGAATCGCATTCATTCTTAGATGCACCACTTACTTTTTAAGGATTGAATTCAAATCACAAACTATCCAAATTCAATACCTCAATTCAAATTGAAACAAATTTGGCTACTAAACAGAAACCTATTCCAATTTTGATCACATGTTTGCAAAAATATACACCAGACTTGATATAAATCAAATAGAATGTGACTGTATAAATATTTGTAGTTGTAGCATTATAGTAAAACAAGCATTACCCAAAAAACTATGGCAGTCCATCCACAAATTTTCCACCCATGCATGTAGTGTACTCACTATTTACACTTATATCTGGATCATCTACAAGCCCTAGACATTGTTTGGGTGGATGCGTCATCACAAAAACGGCTTCCCCAACTTTAACCGTCATCCCCAAGTCAAAAGCGATAACTGGGCACCATCACGCACGTCTAGCTAGCTGGCTCATCCCACAGCTCCAGGGTGCTATGACATCACACATTTAATCAGCCAATCGGATTAAGTGAAATAATCTAGGGCAGCATAGCTCAGTTATAACTCATCCCATTTTGGGTAGTCAGCACACCAAATAAGGAAACCACTTAGTTGCATATTCATTAGGGATGGTTATTAATTGGGGGATGATTACCGGAGATAATTTGATAATCAGGGTGATTGTTTTAAGGAAGCTTAAGGCGTGAAAAAGTGCACATAGGGTTGATCATACAGGTGGGATGTATCATTTACACATGTAAGCATTTTGTGTCTGGGAGAACTTAGGTTGATATCACATCGGAATTGGATTGGGGACTGGGATGCATAAAAAGTGTCAAAGAGCCGCTGAACTAAATGGAAAGTGTTTTTAATAAAAGTAAACCAAGGATATTTAATAAAATGGTATCAAAGATTCTATCACAATTAGGACCGGAATACTTGTGATAGAGAGCCGCAGTTTGAATCTGAGTGTTTTTAATGGCAGTAAATTCATCATAGCTAATGATGCAGATGGATGAACTATTTCTTACATTTTTTAAATCTTATGTTTTTACTAACGCTGTGACTGAAAAAAAAAATATTTTAGAAGGTTCTGTTTCAGAAAGTACATTATATTCCAGATATAACAAAAAATATTATTGATGATGTCAACATCAGCTTTAGTAAGAAATACCAATATTTAATGAATGGGTTACTCAAATGATTGCATATATATTTTTTTATCAAATCTACCAAAGGTACAATTCACAACAAATTCTGCTCGATCGGGAAAATTATGAAAAAACCTGAAGACTCCCCCCATCCCAATTCAAATGAACCCAGCTGAGGGTGGGGTGAAACTCCAGATTATGCCTCCTACAATCCGAAGGGATCCTACTCCCTCCTCCTCCCAATTGTTGGGCAATACAAGCAACACCCAACAATCTAAAAATAACCATTACATAGTTCATTTACAACCCCAGGGTCCAAAGTCCCCAGACTCCATAATTGCGCAATACATGTTTTATTTAATGCCAATAGCGACTCATCCACTAAATATAGTCATTACATCACCTACTCAAGTAATAACACTGATACCATCACTAAAAACTTGATGAATATGCATGGTAATAAATCTGCCCC
>JXSR01S002553.1:23192-38569 GCA_000969725.1 Ophiothrix spiculata
ATTGCATAGGTTCATTTAACTCATGAATGTTAAAGTAATCTTTTAATTGTATTGAAACTATACTCTCAATTATTTTAGCTGTGAATGGAATGTTTGAGACGGGTCTACAATTTTTTAGTATATTTTGGTCCAGAGTAGATGTCTTAATTATTGGTGTGACATTTGCATGTTTTAATAAATCAGGGAAAATACCAGATTGTAGTGACAAATTAATAATTTGAGAAATAGTAGGTGCAACAATAGACAAATTTTGTTTTAAAAGCCATGTTGGTAATGGATCTAAAGCACATGATTTTGTTGCAAGGTGACATATGATTTTTTCAACCTCATCAATAGATATATGATTGAAAACATCCAATTTATAATCGGGCACCGTGATATTTGCATTAGTAGTGATGGTTGTAACTGATTTCTCAAGATCCTCTTGGATTTTATCAATTTTATTCTTGAAGAAATTTGCAAATTCGTTACATAAGTCAAGGGTGGAATCATGAATTGGGAGAGGTTTATTAGTAGAATTAAAAAGCCCAACAAGCATATCTCCTTGTATCAGTAGAAAAACTAAGACACAACCTGAGATATACGTGCACTCTTAAAATTATACTCAACGGTAACAGCTCGTGTAGATTGTGTCATCAATTTTTTGATAGGTAAATCCAATACAATTTAATTTCTTTAGTACATAAAGCACAACATTAATAAGTTGTAATTGTATGTATGACCTTCATAAAACATTTGTGGTAAAAGAGAAGCGAATAATTTACTTAAAGCTTTTGTCATTAGATACTTAGTCTCGTTGGTCAGATATTGTCCCACACTCTAAAAATCATTTTACTCTTTGTTGAGTAAAAATGTCACAGCTCATTGCTGAGTAAAATCTTACTCAACATTGAGTAAAATCTTACTCGGTTAAGTCAATATGACTCAATGTTGAGCACATCTTACTCAACGTTGAGCAAAGTTTACCCAACGTTGAGTAAAGTTTATCCAACGTTGAGTAAGATTTTACTCAACAAAATGAGCTGTTACCGTTGAGTATAATTTTAAGAGTGCACGTATATCTCAGGTTGTGTCTTAGTTTTTCTACTGATACAAGGAGATATGCTTCTACAGATAACGGTAATGCTATATGGAGGGTCCACTTTTAGACCATGCTTTGAGATACAACTTATTCAGTTGGTGGTTTAGGGGCCCATTGCAATGTCCAGTAGTTTACATTTTGTACGTTAACTGCCTCGACTCTATTAGGGGTAACGCGTAACGACAAATGACGATTGTACCTACTAACTAAAATATATAAGTGCACGTAGACAGGGTGTATCATTGTATCCCGGGTATCAATGTCGACATTTGGAATGACAGCCGGAATGAATATCCCAAGAGATATGTACTGAGTTCTAGAAAACAACTTATTCCTGACACAATTGAAAAAGAGCCCAAGGAACCAGAAATAGGATACCCTAAGCCCCTGCTAATCACATTCATATTGTGCGATACACTTGTTTGGACATGACAGGTTGGAAAATTAACAAGGGAACATTACCGGGATTGATGTTAGTTTTATCTAGAGACTCTAAACACGTTCCATGATGGATTTTCCCGATAGCTTTGTTGAATCCTTTGCAAGATTGTCAAATTCATGTCAGTGGTTTTAGCTTAAGGGACTTAATCTTGAATGGTGCATCTATGCAGAATAAGATTGAAACCTAGTAAAAGGCCTTTGGCAAGACAAATTGAATCAGTGCTTTAGACTCCCTATACACTCCAAGTCTACTCTGAGATCCATTTCAATTAAAGTTCAGACACAAAATGGCATTTCAATTTAGATTAAATTAATTTTTATCAAGATATCTCACTTAAAAAAGGTCCCTGTTGGAGACTTTTGTTTTTGTATTTGGGTAACCCACATAATTTATTCTTTATTGCATAAAATATATATATACACGAAGTTCAATTGAGATGGTTTGTTCATTTTCGTGGCATCATTATGTGTATGTGTAAGACCCCTTTGATGGTCATCATGACTTTTCATTATACGTACGGTTATGTCCGTTAGGCATACGTTCGGTATGTGAAAACTTTGTATGTCAGGCTACGTTGATGTGTGACTGAGCTCTAAAGTAGGTCAGATAATTTTAAAGAATATCAGAGATCATCAATTGTTAACACATTAGTCTTGGTACGTGTGTGTTTTTGGTATTCCGCAGGTAAATCTGTAATGGATGAACTATAAAGTGATAAATTTTTATAAAATAACGAACAAACAAAAAATAAACAGAAGCAAATAAATATACCAAAATATTTGTTCTCCTTTTCTTATCTTCGTTGGATATAAGTTTAACCAAATAATAATCATACCCAGGAATCATATGTTGCAGATTCTATGATCGAGGAGTTCTGAAGCAAGGACGTTTTGCTTGTGCTTTGCTGGTGTAAAGTAATGACCTTTCCCGGATTGTTTTTCCTCGTGTGGTGTTACAGTTATTAGGAGAGACAAAGTAGCCTGCTTATTCAATTATGAATCCACCCTGTGTGTGTTTATTAAAAAGTGAGATATTGTAATGAATTTGCCATACAAGATGCAGGGTGTCACAATGAAAATTTAGTGAGTTACATTATGCTATACGGTATAATAATTGCTTAGAATAAAAGTTCGTTCTGAAAAAAGAAATTGTCACCTACCAGCATTCCTCACGATATTGCATATAGTAAAATCTTATAGCTGCGAAAGAGAGATGGGTAATCTGTTTTGTGTATTCATAGTCTGTCGTTGTTTTGTGTATTCAGAGTATGTCGTTCTTTAAAATACCTTTAATAAGGTTAATGTTGATCCATACTTCACAAGACAAATAACCAACCCTCAGAGCTGTTTTAAATATGAAACATGGAATCACCTAGAGTGACACCTCCTCTACAAGCGTCTGTTACCTTTCCAGAATTGACAATACCTAAACGTTAATGACAAAATGTCATGCGAGGTAATGCCATGCTCCAGTACACTAAATTTGCTGTATACGCTTAATCGATACAAACACTAAAATTTGTGTAATGATCCCTGGACACCATTCTGTTAAAATCTTTGACATTTTTCTATTTTTTTCAGATACAGTGATCATGATGATGTGGCCGACTATTTACAAGTTCTTATCATTGTTGCACAATTGTGTTACGGCCTAAAACAAAAGACTTATGTTCGATTGTAGATTATTCTTGGACTTTATCATGTTGAAATAGTAATATAAAGATACCTTTTCAGAGTCTTCATTTTGCAGCGACGTAGCTTGCGAGGTTCTCTCAACCTCTTCATTCAGCGTAGTGGTGAAAAGGCTTATTATTGATTGTAAGATTCTACCCCATATGCCCAATGTATAATGTAATATAGAAATGTTACAAGTTCAAATGAGGAAAGAAATTATCAATTTAGCGCAACTAATGTTTTCTTTTTATGCAGTTGTGTCTTGTGATCTACCCCATATTTATCTGACACGGGCGAGAGGATTTTTGATGAGCCGATATTAACTACCACTGAAAAGAATGTCCAATATTAGATTGCTTAAACACCATGTCTGGTTCACTAAGCGTGTTGATTAAGTAAATATAAAGCAGCAATCGACATTTCTGCAATCTGGTAAATCATTTTGAACTTAACCACTTACACCGTTTTTATCAGGATTTAATATATTTTTTATTATCTGATTGAAAAATAATATCGCGGTAAGAGCGTTTTGACTTCTGACTGAGTATAGGGTTTAATAATTTTAAAGTCATTGAAAAAAGATTCATATGCTGTCTAAAATTCATTCTGAATTGGGTAACACGATTAAACAAAAAGTGTGAGCTGGGGCACATAAGCAGATAAAGAAAATCAAGTTATGCCGGATAAGCGCATCAAAGTATAAGCCAATTCTCTTATGCTGTATACGCAACTTATTTTATTTGAAAAGAACAAAAATATATCATTTGTCATGTGTCATTTGACCTTCAGACAAAACGTTTGGTGCACTACACAATAATGCTAGAGGTGTAAGTGTAAATTTTAATAATTGTGGTTTGAAATGGATCGGATATTGATTGCAAAGGGTTTTTAACGGGTCATAAATTTCGTCAAGTCCAGTATGTAACGGGGGAAAATCATCAATCAAATTAATGCAGGATATTGAATATGTCTGTAGAATAAAGAAACAAATATTGGCTATACTTAGTGTTCCTATGCCAGCACAAAACACGCAAGTTTCAATAATAACCAACCAAATAATATTGATTCCTGCAACCTGTTGTGCTGTCGTCAGTAAAATGATAATGCATTCAACGCCGACACCGTGTCTCAGAGGGGAAATGATAGTCAAAATTAATATAAGAGAAAATTTCATTTCAACATTGCCTCGCCTCATTTAACTCGTCGAAAGTTAAGCTCTCTTCTGGGACTTTGCGTTAAACCTAGGTACCATCATTTTTGTTACTCTTGACTGCGAATATTAATTTTTATATTTCTACATGCTAGAGTGGAATCAAATTTTGTAAAAAAGCAAGATTCTCATTATTTAAAAACTATTATACGTGCATGCGAAATTTAAATATATTTGTATACATGTTTTCTATTTGCATGTTACAAGATGTGGAAAGCTAATTTTAACCATTTTGATGCAGATTTTTACCATCGTTGATGTTTTCAGCAGAAAAGAATAACTGCTCATTTTCTGAATTTTGCAGTATTATACCGGTATGCTAGCAATATAGTCATGTTAATTAGCGAACACAATGCTAATTAGCGAAAACACGTTTTAAGCGTAGAATGGTAGACAATAAAAAAAAAATTGCAATTCTTTTAAATAAAAACACTTCGTTCTATGGTTACACTGCCTTTGTTTTGTATTAGACAACTGTTTAACCTGCCAGTTTGTCAGTGTCCGAGAACAAAACAAAATGGTTACAACCCGAGGTTTCAACAGCATCAGCAATTAGTTAAAAGATCCCTTCATATTGAACCGTGATGCATATCTATGCAGGAACATGATGTAGTAATGTTATTTTGATTTTGTCGATATTAACTATTGACAGTTTAATAGAGTCTGAAATTCTAGGTAGAGTTACTAACAAAATATACATATAGTTTCTTACTGATTTTTAGGGACACGCTTTTGGCAACAAAATACTGATATTCATGTATAGTCCTCTGTTTCAAGTATCAACTGGCTAACATGCAGTTAAATTGCTAAAACCAGACGAATGGAAAGTCACATTTGGCATTTCTTTAATAATGTGAAGCGCTTTTAGGTAGATAGAATAAAAGATGAGTTAAATAGAATTTGATAACGAAAAGTGGGACAAAATATGCAACACGTTTTAAGAAAAAATGAAGGTCTTCATTATTGAAAATGAACCTAGTTTGTGTCATCAATTTATCGAAAATGTATTCCAATACAATTTAATTTCTTTAGTACAAAGTGCAAATTAATAAGTTGTATTTTGTAACCTTCATGTAGCATTAGTGGTTAAAGAAAAGTATTTAATGCCTTTTAATTCAAATAATTAGTTTTATTGCTCAGATACCGTTCATGGTCGGTTTTTTTTTTTTTTTTTTTTTTTAAGTTGTATTTTGTAACCTTCATGTAGCATTAGTGGTTAAAGAAAAGTACTTAACGCCTTTTAATTCAAATAATTACTTTTATTGCTCAGAAACCGTTCATGGTCGTTTTTATTTAATAATTGTTTTTAGTTTTCCCAAGTGATACAACGATTATGGTTTACTTGTAAGATGTGCCTTAATGCTCTATAGAAAGCCTTTTTTTATTATTATATTATTTCCCATTTTGGAGCGTGCTTAGAGATGCAACCTATTAAGTCTGTGGTTTAGTGATCCATTCCAATGTTTCATAGTATTTTGTGCCTCTAAAATATATAACGTGCTCACGTATACAGGGTTTATGAATCCTGGGTTTCTATGTCGACATTTGGAATGACAGGGAACGAATACTGAGTTCTAGATAACACATAATTCCCCCAATAATTGACACAAAAGAGCCAAGGAAATAGAAATAAAATAACTTAGGCCCTGCTAATAACCTTCATAATGTGCGATACACTTGTTTAGACATGACAGGTTTGGAACATTATCTGGATTGATATTGGTTTTAACAAGAGGTTTTAAACACGTTTCATAGTGGATTTTCCCAGTAGTTCTGTTAAATCTTTTCCAAGATTGTCAAATCCATATCAGTGGTTTTAGCTTAAGCGACTTAATCTGAATGGTGCATCTGTGTAGAATAAAACTGAAACTTAGCAAAGGCCTTTGGTAAAACAAATCGAATCAGTGCTTTACACCCTACGACATATCAATTAGGAACCGGACACAAAATGTCATTTCAAAGTAAAATGAATTGTTGTTATCAATATGTATATATATACCCTCGTTTAAACCAGGCTATTTTTGTAACACGTTTACCATGGACTTGGTTTTGCTACCAATGTACCAATAAGTGGGTATGGTCTTTTCCTATTCAACCAAGATCATTAAAATCAGAAAAAGCTTTACGTAATTATGACGCAATAAAGTACTTCAGGATCGGAACACAATGATTTTGGGAAAAATTGTCACCAAATTAATAACAATAATAATAATAAAGGGTACTTTTAGGGCGCAAAATCTTCCGAAGAACTCAGGGCGCCAAACAAAACAAGAAAACAACACTAACATTCAGGGAAAGCAAGACAGAACAGGTGGGTTTTGAGATGGCGTTTAAAAACAGGAAGTGTTGGAATACAGCGAATTCTCAGTGTTTGGAAGTGAGTTCCATACAGAATATGCAGCATAGTGGAACGAACGTTTCTAGTAACCGGCAATTTTTAAGTTTACCCATGGAGTTTTGAGGAGTTTTTCAGCTGATGATCTGAGGGTACGAGACTTAAATTAAAATTTTTGCATCATGTAAAAGTTTTAAATATCGGAGTTCTATACACAAAAAAATTTCTAATTTCTGAGAAATGTTAGACAATTTTATTAATAATCAGAAAAGCCATTGTAATTAGAAATGGCGTCTTCTGGGGTAGGAACCCATTGAGTGGGTTACCATGGTTTACGACTTAAAAATGTGTATGCCAAATTATACTGCCCTGCTATAAATCACGATTACGATGATAATTTGTCATTGCCTTATTGAATTTCCACATGAGATGTTTTTCTTTTGATGGTAATACGATTTCACCATTTAATCTATAAGAAAACAAACTGCAGACTACACATTAAAAACATCAAATTATTATGTATCTTATGAAATTATTATCTTGTTCATATAGTTTTAAAAACCCTGGGCCGAAGGTTACTTTGAAAGTAGGTCAATAATACTGAATGTTCATCACCGGCAAATTGTTAATAGTTCATTAGTTTGGTGATGGGAAACATATTACAGTAATTGTGTGTTTTAGAGGGCAAATGATAGTCAAATTGATTTATGGGTTCAACATTGCCTACTGTAATGTAATTCATTAAAAGTTAAGCTCTCTTTTGAGAAATTGCGTTAAACCTTGGCATTCTCACTTTTTGTTTCTCTATATTGCAAATCTTATTTGTCATATTTTTACATGCTGAACTGCAATAAAAATTTGTGAAAGCAGGAATCCAAGTGTTAAAAATCAACATTAAGTGCATTTAAAGGTTTAGGATTTTTTTCTCGATGATCGCAAATAGTTAATGTTAATACACACGTTTTTAGGTTTCGAGCCCACTGCGTATGTTTTTAAGTCATTTTTAAAACAGACTATTTACGATCATTTATGTTTTCGATTGAAAAGAACAATATAGTTTAAATAAATGTTAAGTAAACGACGCAAGGGTGCGACTTATTGGCATACTTATACTACATAATTTTGATCATGTTTGGTGAGTAGTAACTTATTCTAGTAACGAATACAGCGTAGGGTTATAAGTCATTGTTGTAAATAGTTTACCCAAAAACTTCTGTGATTACATTGACTGCCCTTTTTAACAACATTTTAAGTTGATAGTCAGTCAATGTTTCAACTACATTAAACAAAGGCGTGATTTCCTTACTTTCGTGACATTCAATTGTCTTTGGGTATAGCTATATGCAGCAATGGAAATACCCACATGATAGTCAACCCAGGGTTAGGCAACCCCGGGTTGACCAACCCTGGGTTGTCTTCCACTTAGTGCGTGGACTCGATACGTAGAATATGCTACATTATACTACTATTAAGTCATACGTAGAACATACAACATTATCATACTATTAAGTATATCTAGACTTAAAAAATATCAACTAACTATGATTACCCTGGGTTGACAAATGAACTTCATTAACAACTTCAAGTTAGTAAGTACGGAAGTGAAGATCACCAGGGTGGACAGCATGACCCGTTTGATATTTGGCATGGAGTGTAGGGCAAATATACAATTGCAGACAATCTGCTATGTGGATTTATATGTATTTAGGTGTATATTATGGAGAAAGATAATACGACACAAGCTGAGTGTGATTTGTTGTCAATGTCATCATTCCCATGCCTTTGTGTGGTTGGTAGGCTTAGTGTTGCGATAAATGTTGTTCAGAGAAATAATTCATCTAATATGATATTGACAGTGTGGGAAACCAGAAATACCCTCAACTATGATTACCCTAGGTCGACCAGTACATTTAAAAACAACTTCAAATTGTCAACTATGTGAATGAAGATGACGTAGGTTGAACACTTTACAACCTGCTATAAAATATCGCCCATTATGCTGGTTGACAAATGAACTTCACTAATAACTTCAAGTTGTTAATGCAACTGACTATGATTACCCTGGGTTGACAAATAAACTTCATTAACATCTCCAGGTTGTCAATTATGCGAGTAAAGATTACCCAGGGTGTACATTGTACAACATGCTATAAAACAACTGAGTACATTATGATTTACCTTCTTTCAATACTAGTGATAGTATGTTTTACCTATAGGAACCTGAGTAGAAGACAACCCAGGCTTAGTCAACCCGGGGTTGCCTAAAGCTGGGTTGACTATCATGTGGGTATTTCCATTGCTGCATATAGCTATACCCAAAGACAATTGAATGTCACGAAAGTAAGGAAATCACGCCTTTGTTTAATGTAGTTGAAACATTGACTGACTATCAACTTAAAATGTTGTTAAAAAGGGCAGTCAATGTAATCACAGAAGTTTTTTCAGAAGATAAATAAAGTTGAGCTAAATATAATTTGATGAAGAAAAGTAAAGCATAAATAATATGTAACACGTTTAAAGAGAAAAATCAAGGTCTTCAACGTTAAAAGTGATCCTAGATTGTCTCATTAATTAATTGAAATGCAAATCCAGTACAATTTAATTTCTCTATAGTACATAATGCACAAATTTATAAGCAGTATTTGTGACTTTCATATAAGCATTTATCACTTAAGTACTTAGCTTTGTTGATCAGATATTACATACATCTGAGGTGTGTTTTTTTGTTTCGGCTGATACAAGGCGATACAGATGCAGCTTTTAATGTTGACCCTGTTTTTTAGACCATGTTTTGAGATGTAGTTTATTCAGTCGGTGGTTTAGTGACCCATTGCAATGTTCCATAATATGCGACTGTTACTACATATGACGATTGTACCTATTAACATGTTTTAATATACCGGTGTAGAAGAAATATTAGTCCCCGTTCTTATTACCTGGCTGTACAGTAACGTATAGGCTAACAACTCATACTTACGCTTTATTCCGTTATGGTCAGTTTAACAATTCGTGCTTCAATCTGCACAAGCTGAACAATCTAATAATACCTGTACAGAGAATACCGTATCAAAGTTTAGAAAGCAAATCAGCTTACGTAAATCCCGGACGTAAATGAATATACCAGAAATATTTTGTTCTCCTTTTCTTTATCTATGCATATTGTTTCTTCAATCGAACGATCAGGATCTCTAATCGACGATTTCTGATACAAGGATGTTTTACTTTGGCAAAGTGGTGACCTTTTCCCAGATTGTTTTTATACGTGTGGTGTTTAAATACTGTCATTTAGGGTAAATGATTGCTAGGAAAAATGCGAATCAAAGTTGTTTTCAATCATGAAAAGAAGCATAATTTCAACTGCATCTGTAAGAATTCGAACACCGGCTTATGAACTTTTTGAAAATAATCAGTGTTGCCATTGTTTTTACCTGTACATGCAAGTAAAACCATTCGTAAAAAAATATGTATGATCCAGAGACTTTACTGTTGCTATTCTGGAATGTTGTGTAATTAGGCAAAACCTCAATGTACCCCCATTTTTTATTGCTAAATATTGAAGTGTAGACTATAATTTGTTCACTGGGGATTTTTAAAAAAATTTCTCGGAAGCAAATTATCACCGCTATCATCCTTAAGAAAAAAAGTAGCCAGCTCATTCAATTATGAATCCACCCTGTGTGTGTTTATTAAAAAGTGAGATGCTGTAATGAATTTTCCATACAAGATGCAGGGTGTCACAATGAAAATAAAGTGGTTTACATTTTACTATTTATACTTAGTAATGCTTGTTTTGGAATAGAAATAGGCAAGCTTCATACTGCATTAAGATATTGTCGCCTAGTGAGATTGCGCTTTGAACGTATAGGTAGCACTGACCATTCGCTGTGAGTCTGGTGATATCCTGAAAATTGGCCTTAAATTGTGTATAATGAATCAATTAAAGTAAGTGAACGCGGCTGGTATGCAAAGAACGCATTTTCCATCTCATTCTTTCACATATATCGGGTGAGATTCCAATGTTATAAAGATTTTTAAGGGGATTCAAACAATGACACCTCCTTCACAACAAGTCTGTTGCTTTTCCAGCATTGAATGATACCAGTACGTATACATATGCATTTAATACCTGCTTGTTATTTTCACGAGACTTAATGTCATGATCGTCATGATCAATGCCACTTTATTTGCCTCTCAGCATATACGAACACTCAACTTTTGGTAATTATTCCTGACCACTATTCTTTTTAAAGCTTTATTTTTTGTATATTTGTTAATTCTCCTTGAAATGACCGATTATTTACACTAAAGTTCTTATCAATGTTGCACAATGTTGGAGCGGCGTATAACAAAAGCCTTATTATTGATTGCAAGATTCTACCCATTTAACCCAATGTATAGTGTAATTGAAGAAGTTGAAATATTAAGCAAAATGACACAAGTTCAAACCAAAAAAGAATTTATCAATTTAGCGCAACTAATGTTTCCTTTCTATGGAGATATGTCTTGTGATCTACCCCATATTTATATGACACGGGCGAGAGGATTTTTGATGAGCCGATATTAACTACCACTGAAAAGAATGTCCAATATTAGATTGCTTAAACACCATGTCTGGTTCACTAAGCGTGTTGATTAAGTAAATAAAAAGCAGCAATCAACATTTCAGCAATCTGTTAAATCGTTTTGAACTTAACCACTTACATCAGGATTTTATCAGGATTTAATATATTTTTATTATCTGAATGAAATATAATATCGCGGTAAGAGCGTTTTGACTTCTGACTGCACATACAGTAGTGGTTTCAATTTGCAAGACATGGAAGAGAAATTCGGCTATATATAATTCCTCCAGAATCAGCTTCACGCTTAAACATTTATGTATGTAAGTACATTCTAAAAATGTAACAAAGCTAAGAAGTGTAGGGGGGGGAAAGTTGAAATTCATATTAAATTCTGACTAGTGCCCTTAACATACTAGTCCAAAAGAAAAACAATGTAGGATGTTGTTTTTGGAGAAAATATACGTTTGAAGAAAGAAACAAAAAGTGCTAAAACTAGTACGGTATATCCAGTGGCGTAGGCAGACTTTTTGGCCAGGAGGGGACAACGCATTTCGTACCGATTTTCTGTAACATATGATATACCTGGCTTAAAACAATTACTTTTATTTTAGCAGAACCATATTCCGATTCTAATCTAATTCGATTTTCAGAACTGAGAAGAAGGAAAAAATAGTGTTTGCACTTTCTTAGCAGTTTCTGGGACATACTTACCAAAAATCTCTGTCGTTCAGACACGAAGAGGCCCCACAGGGAAAAAATCACGATTTGCGAGTACGTAGGGGTAATTTTGGACCCAAACGTTAAACGTTAAATGTCTTTCTGTTCTTCAAGAATAATATATTTTATATGCATGCTTGCCAAGTAAACAACATTAGGGTGCGACTTATGGGTATGTAACACAATGCTGATTAATTAATGAATGCGGCGGCGTACAATAGGTTGTAGGCCATTCATGTAAATTGTTTACCTATATAGAAGTATATTTCTGTGAATAAATTGATTGCCTTTTGTTTTAAATTATACAACTGTTCAGCGTTACAGTAAATTATTTTAAAAACATTAAAACAGTGTAGCCCATTGTTGTCATTGTTTTACCTAAAAATGTCGTTCTGTGATTGAATTGTCTTTGTTTTAAATAAGAAAACTGTTTAACTTGACAGTTTGTCAATTTCTTGCAGTATGGGTAAGAAAACAGTTCCAACAACATAGGAATCAGTTCAAAGACCCGTCAAAATTGATAAGCGTGAAATAGCAACAGCCCTGATAAAGCTATGATATTTTGATGTTGCCGATATCACCTATTTAACAGATGAAGTTAAGCAATTAGAATCAATATTTACATGGAGAAAAATACATGAGGTCTTTCACTGATTTGAAGGGATGCGAATTATAGCTACCGAAATACTGTCAATCATTCTCCTGTTTTCATATTTCAAGTTTCAACCGGCTACCAGTTAAAGGGTTAAAACGAGACACTGCAAATGAAAAGTAGGCGTGATCTTTACTTCCTCACTTTCATGACATTGAACTTCTTATATATTATAGAAAACAGAAAAACAAAAATGAGCTAAATAATAATTTGATGATGAAAAGTAAGGCATAAATATGTAACACGTTTATAGAGGAAAATCAAGACCTTCAATAAAGAAAGTGCTTCTAAATTGCATCATTAATTTACTGATATGTAAATTCAATACAATTGAATATTAAAAGCAAATATTAATAAGTTGCAGTCGTATGTGTAACCTTCATATAACATTTGTGGTATTAAAAAGAGAAGCTATAAATTGCAAAATACTTTTTTTTTATTCAGATACCTTGATTTTTCTATATCTGAGGTTGTGTTTTGGTTTGTTTTTCGACTGATAAAAAGAGTTATGCTTCCAGTTATGAAAATATGTTAAATGGAGGTTTTAATCATTTTGTCCAATTTTAGACTAGGCTTTGAGATGCAACTTATTCAGTTGGTAGTGTAGTGACCCTTTGCAATGTTTCATTTCAAAGTATTTTGTACGGCAACTGTCTCATCTCTATACCACTGTTAGCGGTAACAGCAGATGACGATTGTACCTACTAACTGAAAATATATAATATGCCTACGTAGACTGGGTATATCATTGTCCCGGGTATCTTTGCCGACATTTGGAATGACAGCCGGTATGAGTATCCCGAGAGATATGTACTCAGTTCTAGATAAAAAACTAATTCCTGCCACAATTGAAACCAAAGAGCCCAAGGAACCAGAAATAGGATACCCTAGGACCCTGCTAATCACATTCATATTGTGCGATGTACTTGTTTGGACATGACAGGTTGGAAAATTAACAAGGGAACATTACCGGGATTGATGTTAGTTTTATCTAGAGACTTTAAACACGTTCCATAGTGGATTTTCCCGGTAGGTCTGTTGAATCTTTGGCAAGATTGTCAAATTCGTGTCAGTGGTTGTAGCTTAAGGGACTTAATCTTGAATGGTGTATCTATGCAGAATAAGATTGAAACCTAGCAAAAGGGCTTTTGGCAAAACACATTGAATCAGTGCTTTAGACTCCCTATCCATTTCAAGTCCGCTCTAAGACATATATCAATTAAGGTCAGGACACAAAATGTCATTTCAATGTAAATTGAATCGTTGTATCAAGATATCTGACTTTTAGGTCCCGTATGTTTAGATTTTATGCTAACTTTTTTTTCTACACGTATAGTTGTGTGGCAACCGTTATTTCTACATTGCATAAAATGCAATTATTGTACTAACTCTTATCACGAAAAACTTTAACATGTTTAAGAAGCTTTACTTTAATTTCAACATACATGTTACAGGTTATGAAAACTTGATTAACTCTTGCGTCTCATATTTTGGTACTTTAAACTACAGATATGATCATTCTGTAGTTATGGCTCTAAATACTTTCAGAAATAATACGTTAGGTCTACCTTTAATAATATTCAAAATAGAAAATCAAAATAAACAATAATCTTTGTCACTGAGTGATCAAGCAGGAATGTTCTACCCAGAATTCCTCACCTCCGAGAAAAAATAAGACAATTCTATTCAATGTCAGAGGGGTGTTTTGATGTAGTTAGAAGAGCTACGTGGAATAATGGTTTTTCAAACTTGTGCATAATAAGTACTATATTCAGATCTGAATTACAGCTATAAAATAAGTTTATAATGTGTAAAAATAGTCGGGAGGTATGAGAAATAGTAAAATTTGGGGATCTTAAAGTTATATTCCTAAAGTATTGGTTGGCAGAAGCTAAAGTTGTTGGCAAGACACACGTGTTCTTAATACAATGACTATTAGAAAAAGTCGAAAAAATCACGTAAAGCGTGTTTTTTTTTAAAACCAACTTATGGATCTTATTAAAACAAAACAGCCTGGTTTGTTTACCATCACTACGCAACAGAAATTAATCTTCAGACATCAGTGTGCTATTACTTACAAGCATTTGTATTATTATACCCATGATCAGACAATTCATCATGAATGCAGGCACAAACCCAGTGTACATTCTCATTATCATGTCAGAATCTATGATATGTGGTTTCTGATACAAAAAAGTTTCACTTCTGCAAAATCTCCCAGATTTTTTTTTACTCGATGTGCATTGTTAAAGTCATTAAGAGAGGCAAAGTGGCCTGGTTATTATGAATCCACCCTGTATGTGTTTATTAAAAAGTGAGATATTGTAATCAATTTGTCATACACGATGCAAGGTGACACAATGAAAATTAAGTGACTTACACAGTCTGTATGCACAGACCAGATTTCGGATTATCCATCACTCTTTCTTTCGCAGCGATCGGGTAAGATCGAAGATGTAAAGATGCACTGCTGTAATGTTGTTGTGAGGGAATTCCAAGATTTACATCTTCTCCACAACAGTTTTGTTACCTTTTTAGCATTGATGAACGCCAATACATATCTGCATTAAATGCCTGTGAAAACATAAGTCAATTCCAGGCAGGATTTTCAGGAGTCATACTCAATGACGCTACATCACCATTCTTTTTAAATATTCGATTTTTTTGTTAAGTTGTTACAAACATATAATCAATTCTCCTTCATC